>VFFE01007183.1:350728-404432 GCA_008921705.1 Burhinus oedicnemus
ATTTTTTTATTATTTTAATTTTTTTTTTTTTTTTTTTTTTGAGGGGCGGGGAAGATTATTGCATTTCTCCAATTTTATTCAATTTGGGGAGCTCAAGGAGACATCCAGATAGTGTTACACTTCAGCAAATTGGCCGGGAAGATTTTAGGTTGAAAAGCTGGAATTGATTCCACCTCAAAAATTCATGACATAAATATCTGTCTTTGGCTTATATAACCTGGACCCAGAAAATAAAAACCTGAGAGCTTGGATTGTCCATCTTAGTGCAGTCAAGTCAGAGAAATATTAATATTGATAGCCACAAAGAAATTGTGGAGCAGAGGAGTAAACACCAGAGAATGACAGAAAGTACTTGAGGTAGAACAGATCGTAACGCTGGCTTGAGAGCAGATAAATAGCCACTTGCCCCAAGTACATTTAGGTTGGAAATTTTGTAATGACATTTTTTAACGATTAAAAACATTTGGCTTTGCAAATACATTTTACAACGGCAGTAGCAAGAGCAAACCACCCATCAGATGTTAGAATGGCTAATGGTGAGTTTACGTGGGGAATGTTACAGCATTTCTCTTGCAGTTGCAGGCAGCTTAGGCTCAGGGAGGAACCCAAAAGCCCTGTTCAGTCCTATGTTTCCAGAGGCTGCAAATGTCAAAAGCAAAGCTTTGTGCTGGAGGAGGCAGATCCGGAATTTCGGTAACGTGGTATTTAGAGAGTTCAGGTTCTGTCACAAACTGTCTGCTGTCCTACAGAAAAGAGGAGGAAAGCAGGAAAAGGTCACTTGTTTTTTTCAGAATTGGCAGTGCAAGAAGCTTAAAATGATGCTAAAAAAATGTATAACTTTCTCCATCGTATCTTTACTTCCTCAGCTGCCGTTTCCCTCCAATACGAATAAGCTATCCCCAGTAACCTGGCTGGTAACCAGCACTATGTTCATGTGGGATGAAAACAGATTTAAGTCTAAACAGAGAGACACCTGAATGATAGATGTTCAGGTGTAAGTTCAGTGTTTCTTTTAATAGTGCTCAAGAGTTTGCAGAATGAAGCTGCACTGAAGGGGTGGCTTAATAGTAGCATCTTTGGCTGCTATATTGATTGCTTGGGCTTACAGGCAACCATGGCTTCAGGATAAAAAGTAAGATTTTATTGCATTTAGAAAGAGACACTTATAAGGCTTTTTAGGATGGGGTTTGGAATTAGCCTCCTCACTTCTCCCCTCAAATGTTGTCATGTCATGAGACACGAAGTTTTTGAAGTTAAACAATAGTATATAATATGAATATAAACAAATACACCTTCAAATTGATAAAGTTAGCCCCTCCTTACACTCACACGCACCTTGTGACTGAGCTGGAGCAAGAAAAGCCTGCCTTGTTCTGACTGTCTTTTTGGACTATCCACTGGTTTTCAGTGTGTGCTATTTATAATAAGTAAATAAGTAAGGGAGTTGTGGAAATGGGTCTGACGAAGGGTCCTCTCTCAGCATCCTATCACAGCAGGTGCACCTTCAGAGCGAGCGTATCAGGACTGATATTATCTTCTATGTTAAACTCTCCCACTGCAGTGCGGAAAGGAATACAAGTTCTCTGTAGTTCCAACACTTAAATACCACAAAATGCCTGATAATAAGCAAGCAGAGAAACCATTCAGTGGAACTAAGCCTGGCATGGACTGTAGATAATGCTAATAATGTGTATTAGGTTGTGCTCTCCTCTCTGTCCTCTCTTTATTTTGATTGTTAAAACCAAATTACTATAACTTCATTGTGCCTTATAGTGAATGCCTTATTAAACTAGTCCCATATATCCTTTATTCTCTCTGATGTATTAATATGGCTTGACATACTGTTATATTCTAATTTTGAGATGCTGGAGTTATAAAAAATTAGTTCCTCTTTAAAAGGTGGGGGGGGTTTTGTTTTGTTTTGGGGTTTTTTTGTTTGTTTGTTGGCTTTTTTTTACTCTTCTCTTTCAGTTCCTTGTGGCGCTGGGGATGACAGCAGGCAGATGCCAAGCAATAGGTGCTACAGGACATATTTCTCAATTTATGTTTTATCTTGCATATCAAAAAGAGCCTTAGGGAACCCAAAGTTTGGACCCAACAGGTTACTTAGCATTGCCCAGGATGAGCAGTGTCCAAGCTACACACTTGATTTCAGAACAGGCTGAGGCTGCTGCAACAACTCAGGAACGAGTGTGTTTGCTAAAAACTGCTCCAATGTGTCATGCAAAGACAGCCTAGAATTAGACAAATCTGAAGAACTTAGGCCTGTAAACCTGCAGGAGGCTGCTTAGGATAACAAGTAAATCCAGATTTAAATATTTAAACTTTTAAGTATCTGAACATTAATGCGTAAATTTGAAGCCCTGGAGATCTGTCAGCCCGTGTGTAAGGTAAGGTAAGGTAGTTACACCATAGCATTTCCTTTGCACTTTCAGTGCAGTATTTCACTTCTGTCAAAATCAATTGCTGAGCCTTTTTAATGTGTTTATTGAATTGTCTGAGTTACTGATGCAAATTCATAGAAAATACGTCTCCTTGCTAGAAAGGCAATCTGTAAGAAAAGCAAGTGTGCTCTTAGTTTCTGCATATTTAAGAAATGCTCGAAAAAGAAAAGTCTGTAGGATTTATTAAAGATATGTTTTAACTGTGAAATAGCAGGAATATGTCAAGCTTGCTTACTTAGGAAATGCTGAGAGCGTAACTGTAGAAGTATTACCATAGATGTGGCTTTGTGTTTCATACACAGACTGTTGTCTTTGCAGACCTCTAGCTATGATAGGGCTCTTCAATGGAAACACAATGTTTGGATGAATCATTGTATTTTCATTGCATGCTATGGACTTAAGTAAAAATGAGCTGATCTGGCTTTGGCTAAGTGTGGAAGAGTGGTCAAAAATATAATTCTGCTCCAGAAACGTACAGTGCTCCTCAGCTTCAAGTTTGGCCTCAAATTCTCACCTTTCTTAGTGCATAAGTGGAAAGTGTAGGCTTAAACTATTGTTTACTGGAGTTTTTTGGTTTTTTTTAAAATAACAGGGTTAATGCTATTGTAAAGCTTGAAACACAGAGAGACTTTGTCACCTCATAGTAGTGCAGTCAGATAAATGCAAGGACTGGTCCCTTCTGATCTAATGAAATGATGCTTTTTCTTGAAGAAGGTGTAAAATCACTTCCTATTTATCCACACCCCTGCTGAGACTAAAAGGTATTTAATGGCACCTACTAAGCCATCATATTAATTAAACAGCTTTATAACATTTACTTTCCGGGAAAGCACCTTTTCTTTTATTTGTCTGCCATGGACACTTATGACACCGTAGAAATGATATATACTAATAACTCTCATGCCACCAGGGACTTTCAACATTTTTTTGGGAAACAGCTCCCACCCTGTTCTTGGCTATATATGCATGTATATATATCTTTTCATGAAAGTGGTGCTGGCAAAACATCTCCTCCCATCACAGACATTGACAGCTGAGGCAGCCTGGAAATGCCAGTTAATTTGGCTGTTACAAATTTTATACTGAATTTTGTTTCCTTTTTAGGGGAGTTTCAGGGATGAAGTAAAAGAGGGGAAAGGCTGGCCGATGGAGGAAATTATAAGGGTCTGCTTATAATAATTCAAGCAAGGGGAAAAAATCTAACTAAATACAGTGATAAAATATGCTGAAGATGATTGGTAACAATTAATATTAATTATTTGCTTATCTTTTATTTTCTTTCAGTATGACATTGTCTAAATATTTCACAGATAGCAAGGAGTGCAGCCTTTCCAGAGCCTGCGGGGCAGAAAATGCTGTTTTGCTGGAGCGCCAGAGGAGCAGAGAATAATAGCCAGGTCTCTTGCTTCATAGTCCAATATTTACATTAACACTCTTCTTCTTGTGTAAAAGTGAAATTGGTGCTGCTCTAAATGCATGAGAAAAAATGAAGGAAGCTAAAGCTCAGCAGAGAATTGTACCAACACGGATGGGCTGGATAAGAATCTGCACAGGTACGGGAACATTTTCAGGGATCTGGTCACCCATTTTTAAAGTGATATTTTAAATGGAACTGACAAACCTGTCTGTGTAAAGGTTTCAACTTATTTTCTCTCTCTTTATATATACTTTGGAAAATTGCTGTTTTTCTTTCTGTGTAAAGATGATATACATACTCATGTTTCCAGATTTTTTGTAACACAAATCCCCTTTTGCTTCCTTTTAGCCATTTCAGTAACGCTCACGGCTGTAGATGTCTTTGACAGAAGCCTGAGGGGTGCACGCACCTTTTGCCTCTGGGGCCACATCTTTCCAAGCAACTTTTATCCTTTTTCCTGCTGTGCGTCCTACAGGTAATCAAAAAGCCATTTTCCTTTTTTTAAACTGTGTTATTCACAACTAGCCTGTTATTTTGCTCTCAGTTCTTAAACCTTTCTTTTCTTTAAAGTATAATTTGACTAAGGGCTGGACCCTAAACTTCTATTCTCTCACCTACTGAAATGGTAGCGTACTCCTATCAAAGAGTGTAACAGGCTCATGCTGTTGGTCTGGATTCAGAGAAGATGCTCCAGTTGGCTTAAGAACCACAACTGGGAAGTGAGAAAGACCAGGACTGTCCGTCCACCTGGGCACACTCATTTCACAAAAGGATGATTCTGAGTCAGTACCTGATTACAAGAGGAAAACTATTCAAAACAGCTATCCTCAGATGCTTGCCGGTGCCAGCACAAGCAAGCCCCTTCAGAAACAATGGCATGTATTCCTAGAGATAACACAGCCACCCATATACATTCTTGGAATTCAGTCCCTGGAGTATGGCTGAAGACTTCTGCATAAAGGGAAGTCTGATTTAGGAAAGAAACCAGAAGAAATCGCTACTACTGATAAGAAGTTATTGAAAGCAAAGCCCAGGATCGCATGCCAGTTGGCATGCTGAATTGTCAACCAAATTTTCATCAAAAGGATCTGGATCATTTCGAAGTGGGATGCAGGAATGTATACTTGGGTTGAAATAACTAATGCTCTAAAGCTTTATATTAAATAACTACTCAGGTTCAGTTACTGAGTCAGTCCTGCCGACCCTAAACTCCTTTCACTAGCTTGGATCCCCAAAACTGAAGCATTGTGAACTCAGTGAAAAAATCCCCACATTTCTCTGTGTACATTAAAAAAAATATATTAACTTTTTAGAAATGATGAATGGTTGAATTCACACTAATTGTCTGTTACACTGTAACTTGCATTTACAGATTCCCACTGTGATACAAAAGCTGAAAGTATTTTTCCTTCAGCTGGTTAATGTATTCAGAGTCTTTTAACTATGGCTGGAAGTGATGAAAACATGTCATTTTTCTGACATGTATTCTCAACCAAGAACTCTTTACTTGTCTTTTGCAAGTACAATAGACTGTCTATAATAATATCTCAGCTCTAGCTGTGGTATTTTTGAAGCAGATGCTCATGTTAGTCATCAACTCTTGCTCATATTAGTATGCCTTAGATATACCAGTATCTCATTGAAGGCAGTGAGATTTTTCATGGCATAGGTACACTCCGACATGAATTGGGGCTGCATTATCCAGTCCTTTGTGTTGAGATCTATGCCCAAGGCAGAATGTAAAATACTCACAGAGAATGTAGCAAAAGGCAATTGCAAAATTTATCTAAAGCATATTTTGTAGGTAGCATTCATGGTGCATTTGGGAATGGCTGCTATATGAACTCCAGTTACTCTGGGCTTTGAAATTTGTTCTGGGGCATGAACATATTATTTTCTTTCTTTTTTCCTTTTCTGGACAGAAAATAGATTTTACCTTTCGTTTTGTTTAAATTCAAATGGAAACAAACAACAAAAGGAGGACTTCTTAGAAATTGCTATTTCTTGTGTGAGTTCAAACCCTTACATTATGATTTTATAGCTGCCCATAAGGTCAGCTGGAGTGCTTA
Organism: Burhinus oedicnemus; assembly: GCA_008921705.1. Lineage (NCBI taxonomy): Eukaryota > Metazoa > Chordata > Aves > Charadriiformes > Burhinidae > Burhinus > Burhinus oedicnemus. Next base: position 356,659 of record VFFE01007183.1, read on the forward strand.
CATATTTTTGAAATGATGACATATTTAGGGCACCACATTGTCATTGTGGATGAGCAAAATATATAGATATATGGCTATAGAGGAATGGATATGTACGCTAGCATACCAAATGTTGAATATATAGAAGCAAAATACTGTTGCAGTATCATGTATCCTTGCCTTTGAGTTTGACAGCCCACAGTTGTGCTCCGGTGGGTTCCCCCATCCTTTCCAGATGCTGCTGGATTCCTTGTTCTGCAAACACTACCCAGCATCATGTTCAACACTGCGCTCCCTAGGCAAAGTCAGCACAATCCTTCATCCAAATTCAAAGCGCAACATCTGGATTCCCACATAAAGTGCTCCAGGTATGTGAATCCTGAGGGGGTGTTCATGAAGCGCTGTGAATTGCCTCAGAAAGAAAGGCTATTACTGCAACAGAAACAACTGCTTTTGAGGTCTTTTTCCAGCCTGTGTAGCTTCAGGACAGTTGTTGTGGTTTCAGGTGGTCAAAGCTTAGCCTATGTATTTTCAATGATTTGCCTCGGTTGCTGGAAATAGTGCTGCATATGACGTATGTGGGGGGGAATTTGTTTGGTGGCTGTACAGTAAACTGATTATTTCAGGTATTGTTATTTTATCTTTCTCCTATGAGTATGGATTCTCATATTTACAGAAAGAGTAGTGAAGAATTACAATTTCTAGAAACATTCACCTTCTAGCTGAGATCGCAGTGAAATGATTAAATTCATTTTAAAATAGGCTTTTTTAGAAAGTAAGCTGACAAAAAGGAGAGGATTCACTACAGGACTACAAAAATGATTCAAGGTTTGGAAAACCTGCCACATATTTAGATGCTTAATTAGTTCACTCTTCTTTGAAAGAAATTTAAGAAGTTATATGATCAGCCTACAAATAATTATTTTGTTGTTGCTAGAGACAGCTCCTTTCTCTCTCCCACAACAGCACAACAAGATCCAGCCAAAATACTTGGTGCCTAAAAATAAGAAACAGTATTTCTAATTAGATAGACCAATAACTGGCCAAAAGCAGAATGGATACTTGAAGTCTTTAAGTCAAGACTGTTGACTTCCTAGAAGGAGGAACTTTGCTCAACCACAGCTTGATCAGGGCTAAAGGACTTTCACCAGCTACTAAGGATATCCAAAATATCAGTCTGGAGGAGGAGGTATGATGATAACAATTCTTTCTGCCCTTGTAATCTGTGACTGCATACAAGGGAAGGAGATGGGTAATAGAGAACAGGGCTTACTTGGAATAGACACTATTTTACAGCCTACTAAAGACTTCAAGAACAAAGTGAATTCCATAATAACGGCAATTAAAGCATAGCTGGCTCACTTTCCAGGCTAGGCTTTTGAGTTAATCATGCAAAGGTCACTCAAGCACAGCACAACACGTAAAAACCACCTCTAAACCACCTCTGACAAAAATGGGTTGCAAATCTTATCTTTCTCCCTAGTCAATTAAAGAGTGGCTTGTTTTTTTGGCTTGGTTTTGGGTTTTTCTGTTTGTTTGTTTGTTGTTTTGTTTTTCTGGTTGGTTGGTTGGTTCTTTTGTTTATGGGGTTTGTTTGTTTGTTTGCGATTTTTTTTTGGGGGGGGTGGGGAGTAAGCTGTACAAAGCGTGACTACTTTAGAATACAAGGCCCATTCCTCTATTGGAATTTCAGGTGTACAAATAGGATTTACTTGAAACTGTATCAATGAAAAAAATATGGTATCACTAAGTTCATCTATCTTTTACTTCAGAAAAGTAACTAAATACTGAAGTGAGATAAATAAATACTGCCTGAGTAGGCAGGCAGACAAAGAAATCAACTAATTTTGGAAGTATGCTGCATAGAATGGGTAGGTATAATACGTAGTATAGAATAAAATATGCTTGTTTAAAAAAGGAAATGAATTGTACTTCTTTTTTGAAATACGAATCTTGCAATCTTTTTCATAGAGTTTTTACCCACTACTCCATGCGGTTTGCAAAATTTATGATGAAAAGAAATATTTTCTTCATTCATTGTAGAGAAGCTGTTTCTCCTCAGATACATAGCAAAAGTTCTAATTATTAAATCTTTCTTCTCTTAGTTTGTGCTCCCATTGCATAATTTTATATCCCTCAATAGCCCTTATTCTTCACCTTTTCTCCACAATTAGGAAGCAGACACCTTTCTGAATCTTTGTTTGTAGAGCGGGACCTCCGTTGGCAGGGGCTGAGTCTTTTGCAGAGGATGCTCTCTCTGCTGTGCCTCCGCAAGGAACATGCTGCCAATTATTTTTAGGGAAGAGCTGACTTACAGTAAACATCTCTGTTTTAATGGTGACAGACTTAGCTAGGAGAGTTAAATAACAAATCTTATAGAAAGAGAAAGCTGACCAAATTATTGAAGGAGAAATGACTCCTGCCAGATACTAAGAAATTTGGTGACAAAACGACAATCTCCAAACCATGGAAGGTTTTATCTATCTCTTGAATAATACTATTTTGCATTTTTAGAGCATATCATGTCTTCAAGATGCAGAACAGATGTTTCTTAATTCTCCTAATGGTTCTGTGAAGCGGGTGAGCATTATCTCGGCTTTACAGATGGGCAAAGTAGCACAGAGAAGTTGAATGATTTGTCTCGGACCACGGTGTGAATCAATGTCAGAACCAGGAATAGGATCAAGAAGTGCTTGGGAGTACATGCCCATGCTGAAACCACTCAACCGCACTCTACCTGTCATAAGAAATGGAAATTAATTTTTAATATTCCCGTTTCTAAAGCGAGATTTTGGATTTTAGAAAAATTAAATATTTATTTCATTATGTATGACTTCATAAGGCTATAATTTATACCAGATAGATTTATTGTCTTTATTTCCCCATGATAATTATATAGTCCGTATTGATCTAATGGTCTTGTCATTTTCAGTAATGCATCCATCTGCCCAAAGAAACAGCATTATTTGCCTATTATATACTTAGGAACAGAGTGGAACAGTATGCACATAAAAATTACACTGAGCTTCAATATTAAAATGAAGGGGTTTTCCTTCTCCTAAACGCAGATTAAATATACTAAATTAATTTTCAACTACTTCAGTTTTCTAAGCAAATTTAATCCTCTGATAGTTATCAGGCTGGCAGCATTGCAGTCCTCTATTTACTTAAAATATTGAATCTTTAGACTGCTGATATGTAGCAATGACACCAACAGATTGCAAAGAGTTTACAAACATTAGTCAGACTGCCTTTACCAGGAGAAAAAAAGCACCCGGTGCCTCTGCCTGGATGGCCATTCAGACCTACATGCGGGGTAATGTTTGACAGTGGACGGGAGAGCGAATATTCAGGACTGAGACTACAGTAAGAGAGGTTTCCCTTCATCCCAGCAATCTCCTTTTGCTTCAGAAACTCATGAATTACTTTACTGCTGATAATATGATACTGATGCCTCTGCAGCCATGGCATCACCATAAATGTAAGTTTAAAATTCCACTCCTTTTGCCCAGCCAGCCTCAAAATTAATTTCTTTCCATGACTCAATTTTTTTTAATCAAAAATGTCCCTTCGGATAGCCACATGGCTCCTACTTTCCCTGTGCAGAAATGTGTATCAATCTCCTTGCCCGACAAGTCGAAGACTCCTCTTGTTTCACAAGGTCCTTACTATTTTTTTCTGGGTGAAAACCAGGTTAAACTGCATCTTCTTTTGTATAAACAGTGTATCAGAAACCGGGAGAACTGTGACATTCAACGTAGAAACTCTAAAAAGTATCCTGACATTTTCCACAAATGAACACTGCATTTTCAGCTAAAAATAAAAAAAATTAAGCATTATCAAATTTTTTGTTCCTGCATTATTATGCTCATGATAATTTTGGAGAATCCTACCGGTGCATTCAGCCAGAGAGCCAAAAGGAGGGCCCTGCTGGGTATTTTTAAATAAATGTGTCCTTTAAAGGTTAAGTACGAATGAAAGGATGTAGCATTTTTGTTCAATTACACTAATGTTTTTAAGACAGCATTACTGTCGTATAATTCAAGCCAAATAACATCTTAGAAAAAAACAAGGGTTGAGGGAGGGGAAAATAGTGACACAGAGGAATCTAGGCCCTATATAAGTATAGGAAGAAAGGACAACAGCAGAAAGATAGAATGGACCGGATTGTGAACAGACATAGTGGTTGTGATCCTGCTTTTGCTGTTTCTTTCTCTTTCAGTCCCAAATCAGACTTCATAAATCTGAGTCCACACTCATTCCCCTCCCCGGCTCACCAAATTTCTGCTCAGCATTGGAAGGATCAGAACTAATTAGTGAAGCAAGACATTCTTACCTGTTTGCCTCCCTTGACCTCCCCATGGGTGCTCTGTTCCTCTCTAGACAGCCTACGCACAGAAAGAATTTGGCCAGGATGCTATCAGAAGGGGAAGAATTTCAAAGGGAGAAAAGGAATGCAGGTGGCTAAGAACCACCCGTCAAGGATTCCCAGGTGCAGACAGATTAGTGATGCTATTTACTCCTGCCATAGATACAACTCTTTGCCAGAGAGCTTAATGTGGACAAGATACCTGCTACAGGTGTGAGTGGTAAGAATGGTAGTTCCCCTTTTTCTTCACCTATTAAATGGCGGATAGAGGGGACACATAAAAAGCAAAAAGACTGGAGAAATCAAGCTGTTTATGATAGTCAATATTTTCTTCACTTCCTGTGATCTTCTATTTCTCTTATAATAGGTTAAGTATAATTTTTTCCTTTGTCTCATAGTAGATATTAAAGGCCATATTATTGTAACTGGTTTGACAGTCATATCTTTCTTGTTTATAACACAATTTGACAGACAATAAGTCAGGGACTGCAATTTGAACTCCTCATTGGACTGACAATCATCTCTTTCTTGTTTCTGGTGCAGTTTGATTGACAGTAAGCCAGGGGATTGGCAGCTGGCTAGTTTGTTTTTCCCTGAATGCGTATTTCTAGCTAAGACAAGACATCTATTCCTAAATAGTCTGGTAGATAATTTGTACAGAATTCTAGAAGGGTGATATACCTCAGCATTATTATTAAAATAATATTGTTCTTTGGCTTTGCACCAATTTTAGTTTTAAGGTGACCGTTTTCTTTCTTCCTCCTCTGCCAGTTGTGTCTCTATTTTTCATCAACATCATTAAAGCTTTGTAGAATTATTGTTTATATATTAGGAACTGTTATGTAGGTCTTGACAATTTTTCTTCTTAACAAGTATCAGAAAAGCTATTAGCTGCTTTGCAAAAGCAACATCCATGTACTATAATTGGGATGTTTGGGGAATTCTTTTCAGTGGTTGCTGCTTGTGCATTATTGACTGTAGCCAGTCACTTGCAGGGTATCTTCTTTATTTTTATAGAGAAGGAATTCTGGCACTCACTATGTTGTTGATAAGTGTCATCTCTAAATAAATACATTTCTTCTGACACTTGGCACACTACTGCCTTCCACGAGTGGGTCTCAAAGCCAAAACCAGCATAGTTGTAGTGATGTAATAGCAAAGGGGTAGTTTGCAGTGACCTTCTCCAAAACTTGGCTAGGAATCAATGCCAAAAAGGTCCATGAAACATTCCCTCTGCAGCAGAATAACAACCTGCCAGGATGCCTAATGCATCTGTACCTTCCCTGCAATGTCCAAAGGCAGAGGAAAGTGAGAGTATGGAAAACAGATACCCTAAAAAGCATTTTTTCTTAGGGGAAAAAAAAAAAAGGCAGATATTGGAGATTAGTGTTGCTCTGCGGTTTTGGTCTGATCTTCAGGCACTCTCAATTGGATATATTTCATGAGTGCAGCCGCTGTGGAGGCAGGTTGAAGGGCAAGGGAGAAGAGTTCATGGGCAGGAAATCAATAACGGTGCAATTCCCAGGATGAGGCAGCAGATTCTGCAGCCACTTGTAAGTCCATTATTCAGAGCAGTTCTGGTGTCCATGGTTTGCAGGGTACTGCCTGCGTTAAAAAGGGCATATTCTTCATACCCCCTACACAACCTTACAAGTTGCATTTAATTAAAGAACTTATACAGCTACAGAGAAATACTAGTTGATATTTCGGAGAGCACCCATGAATATTTTAACTAGAGGGATATGATCTCTTCATAGTTCACATGTGCCACATTCACATGCAAGTATTTTGTATACAAATATTGGAAAGGTTTTCTCTAGTCCTTGAGTAAATAGTCTGCTCAGAAATAGTTTCAAAATTCTTCATAGAGAATCCAGTCAGCTACATCATTTAAATATGCTGGAGGGACTGAAGACTGAACAAATAAAAGTATAAATTGCACTTGAGCTACTGATGAACAAAAAGTAGAACAGGTATGTTTGTGTCTACGCTTGTTACTAAAGGATGAAAGGGTGAAGAAAAACTTTAAATTGATACTGAAAAGACATTAGACTGCAGAATTCTGATGCAAAAATATTCAGTAGAACAAGAAGCCTAAAATGAGAGCTAAAGGCACTAAGCCAGAGGACTGAAATGTAAAGTCTGTTCACAGTAGAGAGAAAAATATTTATTCCTTGTTTTCTATTCCAAATAGATTTCTCTCTGATGCTGTAATCTCATGCTGCTGTTTATCTCAACCTGTGACTTTGCTTATTCCCTCTTCTCTTCTAAAAATCATTGCAGCTAGTGGTGCATTTAATCAGCCTCTTTCATAGATGATGCCAAGTAAGGAGCATCTTCCCATTAAACACCTGAACTGGTGAATTCCCCCAGTTAAACACCACCATTTTGAACAAGGAAGATTAACCCAATAAAAAAAAAATCAAAGGGAACAGAACTAAATTTCAAAGATACTCAAGGCCAATGTAACAGTGCTGAGCTCTGTACTCACGCAGAGAGCTGTTGGCTTTAGGCATGCTAAATGAAATATGTTTTACATCTGGATCAGAGTTAGAAAAATCTTAATACTGCTATCATTTCTGGGGATTTTTTTTTCTAAACAAATGGCAAAGAATATAGCAGCCACTATTGCTACAGTATGGATTTCATAAAACAGAATGGCTGTGTTTTCTCACTCCTATTCACTTGGTATTCAGCATTCAGATAGTGATATTCACTATCATCTTTTTCAATTAACTACTGATGGCCAGTTATGGGGTAGAAGCAGACACAGTTGTTCTTGCCATCTTTCTAGATCCATTTAAAGTGGTTCCTACTTCATGACGAGGAGCTGAAGCAGCTAGTTCTATAAGCTGGAAAATAGAAGCATCCATGAACTCTGCCTTTTTTTTCTTCCTGGGGACGCCCTAAGCTGTGCTTTCACTAGCAGTTAAATTTCAAAAATTTTATTAATTATGGACACACACACCCAGTAAAAAAATGAAAAAATAGATCATTTTGTCCTCTGGGGAACCATAATGGAAGACTGTAGTGCAGGAAAGAAAGATGCAAAATTAAAATTGGAAGCTCTTAATTTTTGAAATATGAACTCTATCCAAGTTGACTATATGAAAAAGGAAAAGAAAAATAACAGCTGTGGACACAGAGTAGAAGGAAAACATGGAAACCGAGCTTCTCAGTTCAGTAGTCTATTTCTAGGTAACACTACTTAAAGCAAATATGCAATGACAATAGCAAAATATACTATTTTTATTGTCATCTCTCTAAAAAACTGCCAAATAAACAGCTCCTCTGATTTATTACATTTATTAACAGTATTGCAGGTAACATTTATTCTTTTTTTCCGCATACTTCCAATTATCATGTCCAAGTTACGTGTTAATAATTTTAAATCATAGGGAAATTCATATGTCTATGCAAAAACCTTTTCCCTCATCTTTATGTTACTACAAATAGAGATGATTGCCTGCTTTTTTTTGGTCTAATATAATGCAGCCCAGATAGTACAATACTTAGATTTGGGTGTGGTTTTTTTTTAATTGGTCACTCCTTTTTTTATATTACTTTTTCACTTTTAAGGAAAAAAGAATACAGCTAGGCAGAAGAGACAATTTTCACTCTTTCCACCACTACTAGTAAAACATACTTACCTCATACGATCAAAAGAATTGACTTTCAGCTTTGATAGGTTATAAATAGAAGGCATTGCCATTGTCTAGCAGTTCTCCTGCAAAGGAGATGTGACTGAGTAGATTAATAAAATATTGGCATTAAAAAAACATTTTGAATTAAATCTCAAAGTAGCTAATGAAATATTTCTATAGCAGTCCTGTCAGCTCATGCTCCAAGTAGTAACTTCTTTTGCTTGGGTTTGTTTTTTCTTTTTAAGAAGTTAAAAAACCCACCCTAAAACAAAAATACCTGAGCTTGGGGAGGGTGGGAGAGTGTCCCACACTTAAAATCATAGAATAGTTTGGGCTGGAAGGGACCTTTGAAAGCCATCTGTCCAACCTCCCTGCAATGAGCAGGGACATCTTCAACTAGATCAGGTTGCTCAGGGCCCCATCCAACCTGACCTTGAATGTTTCCAGGGATGGGGCATCTACCAGCGCTCTGGGAAACCTGTGCCAGTGTTTCACCACCCTCATTGTAAAAAAATTTCTTCCTTGTAACTAGTCCGAATCTACCTTCTTTTAGTTTAAAACCATTACCCCTTGTCCTATCGCAACAGGCCCTACTAAAAAGTATGTCCCCAGACAGACGACTTCAAATTATGGAGACTTTTTCCAGACCTGCCATTTACACAGATTCTGTTGAGGTGCTTTGCTCTTTAGTGTCCATCCCTAAGTTCATAGTACCTGAGCGCCTTGCAGTACAGCCTGCTTGTTCTTCAACGAGTCGGTGAGGCAGAGGGGTGCTGCGTTCCCCTTCTGCAGGTAGAAAGCTCAAGCTGCTTCTACACCACGCTCGTAGAGAGGTCTTGAGTCCAGACTCGACGTCTGTACCTGCTGTCTACTTGAAGATGCACAGTCACCTCTGACCAGCCCACGCTGGGGAGGGGAAGGGCCCAGAAGTCTCTAAGTGGTGGGGTCACATCAGACTGCAGCTGGTTCTTGGGGTTCAGTTCAGACACGGTGTGGAAGCAGCCAGGGAGATGGGCTGGTTTGTCCAAACTGGTCCAGATCTGTGGCTGTGTTAGAGGTTGAGGCTCCCTGGGCTGGGCTAGTGCATTGCCCTCCTGTGCAGAAGGAGGTGAGGGGAACGTAAAAATGGTCTGGGAATTTGTTAATAGCCTTAATGAGGCATTAGCTTTATTCAATATAAAGTGCAATGCATGTCATATAAGGTCTGGTATTTCAGGGACAGATAATTTAAAATCTAACTAGCAATTTACCACTCTAACATCAGCCAAAACATCTCTGTTTGGATTTTAATGCTTCGCCAGCTAAGGGATGACAGCACTGAAGATTAAAGCTTTTTTTACTTCTCTTTAAGATCTCAGCAAAGTGCAGATTTGAAACACAGAAAGAGGTTGACCTTCATATTAACCTGAATCTCTCTTCCTGTTTCTTCTTGAACATATTTTATTCTCTTTATGCACAGTGGGGCTCTTTTTTCATGTGCTCCGCTGTTGAACAAAATGCCAAAAAAGATGGAGTGTGCACTTTTACATCAAAGAAATGATGAGACCATAAAAACTCATTTCCCTTGTGACTTCTTAAATTGTTGCTAAGGAATTGAATGAGTCTGTTTGAAACAATGTGTCCCTTTAAATTCTGTTTTCTTATTTGCCTTAAAATACAAAGCCGCAGTTTCATGTAGATCCTGATCCAAAGGCCAACATAGTCAATAAAAGATTCTTGGTTACTACAGTGAGCAGTAGGTCAGATTTTTCTAGTATTTCACTGTGTAAAACTCAGGACAAGCTGTTTTAGAAAGAACTGGCCATCTAGAGAAAACAAATTGCCTGGTTTCTTTTGTTTATTCAGCTAGTTAAAAATTTTACCTTTGCATGGGCAAGAATTAAGTGAACTCCTTTCATACAGAGCAGAATGGATCTGACAAGGATAAGAAAGGTCAAGCAGCAGTTAAATTCAGAAATCCAAACCAGCAAAAATATTGATTTACTTCAGTTTTTCTCATACATAACGGTGATGTGCAGTAGAAACAAACACAGGAACAAAGTCCACAATTTAGACTCTGTTGGATGGAAACCTTCCCCAGTTCTGTATAACAGTTTTGGGTAATCACTCTCACTGCTGGGATGAATGATTTGTTACTACCACAATCTAGTAAGTTGCTAGAAATGGTCTTGATTGGAATGAAAAGGCATTGTAAAGCAATTAAGTTCTGACTATTAACAAAGCTCCCACAGGGATCATTAATTTTTAAAAGTAGACAAAGACTGCATTTAGTAGCTGTATAACTGTGGCTATGCTGAAATATGGAAAAATGCTACAGCAAGTCTACACTGTTGTAAATATTCCTTATCAGTTTCCAGAAAAAGATTGTGAAGTTCCAATTTAGAAAAGCATTTAAGCATATGATGAACTGTCTTTCATTTTAACTGGATATAAATTAAACAAATTGCTAAGTCCTTTGCTTAATAAGGAGCAATTTAAGTATCTGCTTATATCCCAGGTTCAGATTTCATTGAAGTCTCCATTCCTCTGAATTGGAGCCTTAGTCCTCTGAGTTGGTATTTTTTGGGTCTATAATCCAGAAAATTCCACTTTTCTCCCAGACACAAAACAGCCTTCTCCTTAAAGATACCCATAGTGTGTATCCATGTTCCTTTCCAGAGCTCCAGCCTTCTGCTCTCTTTAATTTACAGTTTATTTCTCACTCCGAAGGCATGTAGGTAATTTTACAACTGTTCAAACCAGTGATTTCTTACTCCACCAGTTCAAGAAAAATCCAGTGCTGGAGATACTAAATCTCCTCTGTGCAGGTCTCTGCCTCTGGTCATGCTCAGAGGTTGACACTTGCCCTCTTCCCCTCTCTTGTATATCGGAGACTCCTGTCACTCTTATACCCAGTTTCTGTTTGGTCAGTCTCCATTTTATGCCTAGAAAGAGACACTGTCTTTTATGAACCCACACTGGGATGGCAGAAAAATGGAAAAACATTGCTACCGGTAAAATATGCTTAACTATTTTCAAAACACTGGAGTGAGCCCAACGGTCCATATCAAAGCCTTTGCGAAGGCATCACGCCAGCTTCTCAGACTACATTGTGTATAATCTCACTTGGGTTATTTCCCAACAACTTAGAAAATGTGTGACTGTTTTTGTATCTCAAACAAGTTTGTCCAGTGGTAAAGTGAGAATATGGGATATTTACAAAACAAGGCTACCTAGCATGACGGGCAGTCTAGGAATCTGATTAACGGAATGGTTCTAGCAGTACTGTTACTGAAGATAGTTCAACCATCTTCTGAATTACATAGGAGAGTCTGGTTTGGGTTGGCTTTTTTTCTTTTTTATTTTTTTTTTCCCTCGTAGCAGCATTCTGAGCCAAGTGATTGAGCCAGCTTTTGTTCCACACTACTGATTCTGAAACTGTCGATGCAGCAGATGCAGGAATGCAGGTTAAGAGAAGGGATAAATGGGCGGGTTTGGTCAGTGCTTCTTATTGCAGAGTTCCTTGGGTTGAACATTTGTTCTCTCATAGCTAGAAAGGAGAAGCCCAACTACGCAGGCACTTTGTTAAAAAGAACTCATTGTAAACTGCACTTGAAGTGGATATTTTATACTATTACTTGAAACTCAGAGCATTATAATTTTCATTTCAAATTCAAAGACAGCAGGCACCCATTTTCAATACCTATACCTAATATGCTGTCATGTTAGATACTGCAGCCCTGATTCCAGAGAACGGAAGGTCATTGGCTTCAGCGTTCTTGGAAACAGAGAAGAAAAGCAGTTTGGAAAGGAAAAAGAAGTCTCCAGAAGATCCAGTTTTCATTTTTAAACCAGTAGGTTGCATTTTTAATATCCCACCTTGGTATTTTTCCCTTTGCCATCAGAAACAAGTATATAACAAGTTAATACATTTTGATCTAAGAAAAATTGACAGACCTCATGTGTTGAAACCCCCTAGACAAACAGCTGAACTCTTCAGACTTCCAGGAGTAATTTCATTACAGAGGTTCTTCTGAGATACTTTTTTTCATTTAAAAACATGATGTTTTCCACTTGATAAAACCTTTGGCATTTTTATAATATGTAATAAAATAATCACTACCATTGGGGTTGCTACCCATTTTTCATTGTAATTAATTTTGGGGGGTGAAATATCTCAATAAATAAACTTTTTCAGGCTAAAAAATGACTTTGAAGAAGAGTGAAAAGAGAAACTTTCTGCAGTTATGTTAGAAAAAAAATGTTCTGTTTGCAAAAGGTACTAGTGCCTTTTGATTAAAACTAAAACTGCAAAATCTAACTGTAGTTTGAGCCTTAGAGACAAAATTCCTTCCATGAGCCAGAGAATGAAAAACGCATCAGGTAGCACTCTGAACTTCTATATCGTCTCAAAAATGTGCTGCTCTGGAAGAACTGTTTCTAGAAGCATAAGGGCATTTGTCTGCAAACACTCTTTAAGCCCAGGTGCTTGACTTATCTGTTGTCTTTTGCTTTCTTTTCTTACAAGCTGATGTCCAGAACAAATTAAACTGAATGCTAACTTCAGTGGCCAGCGAGCTATTAACTGGTAAAATCTGTGTTGAAACAATAGCATGTAACAGAGGTTAACTCTGTGTGCAGTTACCAGGCTGATGAGTTGAGGATAAAAACGAGAAGAATGAGATATCATGCTCTTTTTAGAAGCCAGAACCCCAGTTTTCATGACATGTGCTTCTGAAATGTCATTGGCTTTTGAAAGTATACAAGGAGAGTACTTCCTTTCCCACTGTGGTGCAGTGTGAGGGATTCTCAATGTCTACTCTTGTACTTTGCTGAGCTCTCTAATACATCTCTCTCTTGAAGAGAATATTAATACTTTAGAAGAAATGAGTCTCTGGTAATGCAACAGAGCTAGAAAAGGCAAGAATGTTCCTGAGCTCAACCTAGACTTGCAATAAGCTTTATGGAGTAATTGGTGATAACATCTTGCCACCTGTTTTAATTCCGAATGAGCACTAAATGTGTAGTTGCATAGTTTGTATTTCAGAACTTGCCTATAAGACCTACAATGAAGGAACAGTGCAATTGAGCTAAGGAGTGATGTTGAGAGTAGTAAGGAAATAATAACTTCTGTTGAGATCTTTAGTAACATTTATTGATTTCATATCTACTTAGTCATATAGTTGAAATCAAGACCAATCCTTACTTTGCAGGACTATAGACTTCAATGTTCACTAAAACAAGAAGTCTACAGAGTCACTGCATCCTGAATATCTTCACAAGAGGAGTATTTTCAAGAATATCTCAAGATGACATTCTAAAAAAATGCAACATCAGAAAGAACTGAAAAGCATTTGCATAGAAATGATCACAGTCATTCATGATGTCCTTATTTGTGCCTATGTTTTAGGAAGTTTATGAAGATTCCAGGGCTGATTATTATATGTACTAATTCAGTGTATTACTGTCTTAAACCAGTCTTAAGCAAATATTTATCTCAGGTATCGAATGGTAAAAATTATATTGCTCAATTTCTTCATCTTTAGTACATGTGGTAACACAGAAAAATCAGTTTGCAAAGTGCTTTATGCCATGGGAATTCCAGGCCACAGTAAAGGAGTGCACATTGAAATAATGAAAAATGTAATTTGGGGCTATTCACAAAAGACGTAATTCGTGTGTTTATGAATGTTGAACTTTAAGTCTGTTACTCACCTATGTGCTAGTAAGTTATGCAGACATATAAAAAAGCAACATGCTTAACACTGAGGAAGGAGTTGTTATGACACTTAGGACATGTTATAGCTGAAAAAGAATCTCTACCATGGTTGTATTTACCATTGATGAAATAAAATAAAATAAAAAAGAAAAAGATACAGGGAAAAGGAAAGTTAAACCATAAATTCAATTTTGCCTTAGAATCAATTTCCTTTCAGTATGATGGAATAACTGTGAAAGTGCTTTTGGAACAGAGATGTGAGAGATGGTAGACACCAGTCAGGGGTCCAGAAAATATGATCTCTGAAGAAAGACTGTGTGAACTGGGGCTCTTTTAGATTAAAAAAGAGAAAGCTAGGGCTAGGTGACCTCCCTTCCAGCTTTATATTTCTATGGTAATAAGAGGAACCGAAGGAGGATGACTGTATTCAAAGGCATAATCCTGCCTTTCAGGAAATGAAAATTTCTTCTGTATAAAAGTTGAACTGTCACCTATCCTACAGGTTTCTATAAAGGAATAAGGGGGCATCAATGTCCTTTTACTCCCAGAATAGGCAGGAAAGCACCTTGAATGGGATGGCAAGGCTTTGTTTATATGCAGGAGAGTGGGGTGGTGAGTAAATGCTTGTTCTTGCTAGAGTGCTCTTTGTCTATTGTTTTATTATTTTTTTAATATTTATTATATAAATATTTAGCTAATAGATCAGATGATGCTTGGAACTATGTGGTATTAAACCAGTAAATAAATAACTGTTTTCTAACTGTGGGTGGTAAATGTGTTTACAAATAGCTTCACAAAGAGCACCTAGCCACCTCAGCAAGTCTTGACAACACAACCTTCTAGCAAGACTCTTAATCAATAATATATATGAAGTATATGCCATATGGCCATATACTTTTCACTGGGATAATAAATGGTATTTTAGTTTATGGGAATCATCTTTATAAAATGGAAATGACTCTTGCAAACAATCAGATAAAAGGTGGAGGAAAGTGAACCCATTCAAAACTGGTATAAACTAATAGGGAAATTCTCTGTTCACTGTTCTCCAAATAGTCTGTGATAACATTCACGAGTTCTTTTTTCCTTTGCTTACAGGAGTACAGAGAGATGCCTCCTCTTTTTCTGTGGCAGGGGTATGGCATACATGACGCTGTGAGAACAGGTAGGCAGAGGAGGGAGAAGATGGGTGGAAGAAAGGGTGCATTACAGAGGCTGTTTCAGGTTTAGAAATTAAAGGGAGATAAATGGAATGCTGTGACCTGCTCATACAGAAAATCAGTGGTAGAATCAAGCCTAGGACTCAAGTGTCTTGATGCCTTGTTTAATGTTTATTCTGTGGCATGGTTTCTCAAAACCAGTCCTGTTTATCTCCTTTGACTGTGCTTATATATGTAGGTTGCAACCTGTTCAATGCAATGGAGAGTTAGCAGAATAGAAGGTTTTAAATAGATGCTTTTTCAGATTGTGTTCACGTTTAGCTTATTTTTTTTTAATATAGCAGGAACACTGAACATGTGAAATTGTTAATATTTTTAGCTGATTAGACGAAGAAACATTCCAAAGGTTACTGGTTCTATTTCTGAGAAATTATACCAATGTGCTTCATCTTTCAGACAATTGCTGCAGAGACTTGTATAAATCTGGCACATTTGTTCTTGTATTTTTTTAATTTTATTCTTGAGATTCTGCTTGGGAAGGAGTTGTTTTAAAAATTCATTATTATTTGATTGCAAGTTGGATGTCAGCCAACTAAATTTTTGAATTTGAAAGAAAATGCATCATCAGCTTCTCTGGAACTATAATGGAATGAAACCCTCCAAGCACTCATTAAAAGGGCTCCTGACGTCTAGCAAAATTAGATGAGGTGTAAATCACTGAACTACCATATGTGGGTTTGAAATGGAATATTTAATTCTGTAGAATCCAAACCCAAGGCAAAAAGGAAATTTAACTACACCAGCATAATATTTTGATGATGGAAGAAGTAATACCATTTTAAAGGTTTTATGTTTCATGTTTAATTTTAAAAAATGTTTATTGAGGGAATATCCATTGATATCTACATTGTTATTTGGCATACAGGCAAACGCTTGAGAAATAATACTAAAGCACAGTAAGAACTTTCCTCCACTGAAGAGTTTCTAAGGGCTGTAGAAATATTATTGGAAAATTCTGATTGTAAAAGCCTGATCATAATAATGATTTCTTCCCTTAGCTTCCTCCTGATAATTTTGTGCCTTTGATACGGCTCATATCAGGGGAAGTTTGCTACTGCTCCTCAGTCACTGAAGAATGGAGTTGGTTCCATTGTGGAGGTAGAAGGGGTCAGGAGCTATGAAACAGTCTTGCCTTTGACTTTCCTTGTATTCAAAATGCAGCTGAGAAGTGCTGTTTTTTCAATAACAATAACAGTAGTACTATTAGTAAATATTTCTATTCCTGTTCTTTCCATTGACTCTTGTTGGGATTCGGGCTTCATTATTCTGATGCCATGCAAGTTTCAAAGAAAAAATGCCTGCCCTGATGTCTTTGTAAACAGACATAAGGAAAGGGATGGTCTCACTTTTTATACATGAAGTAAGTTTGATGATTTTGATCCCTCCTCGCTCTATTTGAACTACAGCTTTGTGAGATGATAGTTTATTATATGGTCTTACAGTAATTTAAATTGTCAGGCTGTGATTCAGCCTTTAACTGAACTCTTGAGAATAATGGTGAGATGGTGGTGTTTTATCATTTTTATTGTCTAAACATCTTTATGAAAGCAGGCAAGGATTTGTTTCACGTGCCGCAAAAGTGTAACTGCCCCAACACGAAAACCAATTTAAACAGAACAATATGTTTGGTTTTTTGTTTATATTGTACATAAGAATAGAATACTTCTGTACAGAAATATACTTCCTTGTGAAGGGATGGATGAATAGACTTTGATTCCTCAAAGAAAACTATTTTTTTGTCTCTTCAAGCCAGACAAGGTGGGACTCATGAACTACGTTTTAAGAGGAATCGCTTTGAAGGCAAGGGAGAGATCATGTGAGAAAACAGCATTTGAGGAAATCTTATGCAGAGTCTCAAATTTATTAAGAATAAAGACATTCTTCAGAAAAGGAATGAGCTTTGAAAGACTCAGGATGTGCAGCACTGTGTGGAGAATAAGGAAGAGACTTGGTCCCTTCACATTGTTCTCTGGAGTGGGGAAGAGGAGCAGTGGGAGTGTGTTTGGATCAAAGGATGCCTGGTAATTTATTTTGTGCCCTTTTCTACAGCTACTTTGATATCCAGCATAAGCTGAAATGAATAATGTTCGTTTCTTGAGGAAAATACGGTGCATTTGAAAACCAGTGTTCAAATGAGCAATAATCCAGTCTGGCTTCCTTTGTGTTATCCAAAGCAGCAGTGTCTTCAGCTTGAGATAAGGGTAGGAAGACTGCTTAATTTCAAAGGTTTTCACTTTTATCTTAGACTGGGAAATCTGAGTACTTTAATGGGTTTAGGTTTTTAATTTAATTCCAGGTTGCTCATCATTTCACCTTTCAGCTGGGCTATAGAGATAATTCAATCATATTTCCCTTGACAAGTCATCTGAATTATGCTTATATTTCTCTGCAGATGTGAAAATTAGCTACCGTAAGAGAGAGTGTGACAGGCACTTTTGCCTTCCCTCCCTCTTTCTCCCTTAATTTAGGGACTGTTCTGGTCTTGCTCTGTAATGCAGATGTCCTCTGACACAGGGACATGAAAGACAGCCCTTGTATGAAATCGTAATGTGGTACTTCTGCATAGACAAAATGCCAAAAGGTTTGGAAATAAGGCCAGAGAGCAGTCATCAGGCAAGAAAGGGGTCAAATATGCACAGTGTATTTTGGAGGTTTGGGGAGTATGGGCTCTATTTTTGCCCAGAGTTCAAATAGCATACTGACCTGTTTACACACTTTCTCGCCTTCATAATTGTTTTCCACAAAGAGTCCTTTTATTTTCTTTTTCCAGAGCTATTCCCTTGCTATCTAGCACATAAGCAGATTGTAACTTTAGACCCAAATATGTGAACACGGAAGAGGATTCTCTGATAAGATTCTTGATCCCAAACAGGTGATCAAGAAAAACACAAATATGAGGTAGTAGTTTCTTAAACTAAAGTTTTTCTGTCAGACTTTACAAATTAATTTTGTGTGTGAAAATTCTTCTCTTGGAGGTACCCCAACCAAGCTCAAGCACTTCACAGATTTCGGTGAAGGCATGCCAAAATGAATGTCATGACATTTCCATGCTCGGATAAGGTCTGTCTTTTTAATGTCCGTCTTCCTTTTGTGGTCACTAAACGTGAAGATACTTTTTTTCTCCAACATTCATTTCATTACTTCTGGTTTTATGCTGTCCCTGAAGGTCAAGACAGCAACAGCTGCTGGGGAGTTAACCTGTGCTGAACCACACGGTGCTTTGCTGCTTTTAGAAGTCCTCAGGTGTGAACTGCTACCATCATCCCACTGAGATGTTCCTGCTTTCTTTGCTGTGTGCAGCTAACTCTACTACCAGCATTTTCTTCTAGTTAAGAGGCAAACAGGAATCAAAGGCACATAAAATACTTTTCCCTTGAGGCCCAGGCTGTAATTCTTGAGTTTATTCTCTTTAATTGTAGACCATACAAACCTGTGAAAGCTCAGGTCTAAACCTACTCTTGACATGATATGCTGTCATTCTGCTGGTATAGTTTTCTGACAATCTTCAGAGAGATGTGGGCATTCATTCATTCATTTTTTCCCAAAATACTCACAGGAAGCCTCCATACTGTCTGCTATTTATAAAATTGGCATTCATTTTATATTTGGCAGGTTTTCATACGCAAGCCTGGACATCAAACAGCCTCTTTATTTGAGGCATTTTTGGTGCCTTACTGAAGATGGTCCCTTTCAGCTGGGGAAGTAACACCAGGATCTTTCTTCTTCATATAGGCAGCTTCTAGAATAAGGGGTGTAGCCTTAGGTGAGGGTATGTGAACTAAAAAAAAAAAAAAAAAAAAAAAAAGCCTGGAACAATTACAAAATTTTAAAAGTGTGCTACTGTGTGCGTGTGTGTGCACATGCATGTTCATGTGTGTGCACATGCATATTCTCACAGGACTGTGTGAGACTAACACAGACCGGTGGGTGATGTAGGTAACAATACAGCGTCCTTTTGTAAGGCATAAACACTAGCCCTCTTCTTTACATGTGCTCTCTGTACTATGCTGCTTTGACAGAAAAATGAATGTTAACAGAACTGGAAAAAAAAAAAAAAGAATACAGGTTATTTTCTGGGTGGTTGTTTTGCTTTGTGTTGTGTTGTTTTGTTTTTAAAGTAATTCAGATAATGCAAAATGAGAGCGCAATAGGTGAAGCATGTTGAAGAACACTCATTTTAAAATCCAATTTAAAAATAAAGGTAAACTGGTCTGTTAAACAAGACCTCATAAACCCAAGAGAAGCTCTTCTTTCAGATACGATAAACATAGTATTTTAGTCTTTAATTATTGTCTAAAGAGTTTTATAAGCTCTCTTTTACTATGCTATATTTTGACTTAAGAGGTTGCACTCTTAAATTCTCCTCATGTAAAAGTGAGGAGTATTTCGTTATTATTTCCTTTAGTCTAGAATTACTTCCAACTGCTCTCAAATTAGTAAAAAAACCCTGTATTTTTCTAGGGTCAATATGGCAAATAAATAAAAGGCCAAATTTAGAAATAATGGAAAAAGAGTATTCAGGTTGATATAAACAACAAAGAAAGCGAACAGATAAGATCAAATTCTTTTCATTAAGTTAAAGCTTCAAGTTAACATTAAGTTAAAACTTTATAACTTGCCTTACATTATGTCAGTAAATTACATAGACAAAGTTTATTACAAATTATTTTTGTTGGTGTAATTAGACATTTGAATTACTTAAATGGATGGAAAGTGGCTCAGCCCATATTATGACTTTTCTCACTTTGTTTTTTGGTAAACTAGAAAAATGAGGGAAAGGGAGAAAATACAAAAGTACAGAATACAGTAAACTTAATTATCCTGCTGTGTAAAACAGTGTTGTGAAGTAAGAATACTTCACTTAAAAATTTTTTCAATGAGATTTTATTAAACCTTCCTATTCTCAGACTTTCTTATAGCCTGAAGCTATTTGTCTTCATGGCATAAAAAATGTATTTGTAGTTAGTGGTATAACCCACCCAGAGTGTTACCTTTCATTATGAGGTTCTCAATCTTGATACTGATGCTCAGGTAATAACTTTTCTTGGCAATGATGAAGCCACAGATCTTCTCCATGAGAGGTAGTCGAAAATCGTATTTCATAATCTTGTTCTGAACTCCACTTTAATATTTAGTATAACCATGTGCAACTCTGACAGAAGTAAACTGTGATACATGGAATTAATTTCAGTGGGCCAGATGCATGCCTTGTCTTGTAATGACAACGGACAAGTCAACATGGCTGGGAAAGGCATCTGAGAAAATGAAACTCCACCATCTGTCTTTGCTTTGAGCTTGTGAAATTGCTTTTAGAGGACTTAAAGAAGTATTGCATCAGTACGAGATGGAGAATTTGGAGAGGAAAACAGGTCAAAAACAATTGACAAGTCATTGTAATGTGGTATAATCCTTGTGGAAAACAGCAGTCTTCTGATACAAAGCAGTATAGGAGTTATTACTATTTCAAGCACAGATCTGTCCCATTTGAACTGAATATATTATCATTTTGTGCTTCAGAATTTTTTATTTTATTCTGACTTGCCTGTGCTATTTCTTTACATTTATCATTATATGTGTCATTTTTACTGTATTTTATGATTTTCTTTTAGATTTTCAGATCATTAAAGGGTTCTTGATGCAATCATGTTAATCCTTGATGTACTTCTAATCTTTCCTCCATGTTAGGATAATTTGCTGTTGTGCCTTTATCTCTTGCATTCCTTTTTTCCTTATCACTTCTCAGATACTTGCATTTCCCTGAGCTATTTGAAGTCCATTACCCTTATTTTGTTATTCGCAATTTAAAGAAAGAATGGAAGACTTATCATTTTTATGATCTTTTTCACTTGAATTAACTTCCACTTTAAGATTCTCAATCATTTCCTCCTAAGGAATTTGAATTAAATCTAAAATAGCTACTTTCTGTGTAATTTCCTCCACTTCATGAAAGAAAAAAAGCAGTCCCTAGCACATCTGAAGAATTGAATAGACAATCTATGTCCTGCCTTACTGCTGCTTCAAACAGATCCTCAGCTAGTTGTATTCCCATCTAACCACTAGGTCCTGCCATGTAGGTCTTTCCGGTTTCTGCCCCTTGGATGCTCCAACAGTTGCTATGTTGAAAAAGCCTCCTGATCAAAAAATCTTTGGTTTAAACCTGACACTATGTGTACTTTGCTCTTTTTTTCTCCCATATTTCAACTGCTATTCAACAGGTCTTCCTGTCACTTTTTCCTAGACTTCAGAAGAAGAAGAAAGCATGCCCTTTACAAGCCACACCACCTGACTTTTCCTATGGCTGTTCTTCTAGAATATGCTATGCCCTCCCGTAACTACATTCCAATATCGCTGTTTACCCACCCACACCTCTGGCATGCCAGATAGGTCACACTGGGTATTAGGACCATAAGGGCTAGCACTTCTATCTCAGACTGCACTGTCTGTGGATCTATACTTCACGTGTCTGATGGCTCACTTCACATTCTCCCTTTCTGCTTGCAGTTTTTTCCTTTCTCTCCTCCCCGTCTTGGCTTTGATGATACATATTGTGAAGTTATACCCTGAGAAGGGGAGGAGGTAAAGCCCGCAGAATTTTTTCACTGGTGCCTTTTAAAATTACTTCAAAGCCTTGCTCATGAAGAGCAACTTGCCAGGCTGGTAAGAAGGTTTTCTTCAGCAGTTAATCTTACAGACAGCTGTCCTGCATGCCCACCTTCGTACCGCCTGTGCAGCCAGACCTCCCCCTTGGCATGAGCTGGGCGTTTATCCCTAGCTGAGGGCATGGATAAGGTCAGCATCTCTACTCGTAGCTTCTTCAGCCTCATTCATATCGTACCTGCAGTAACACCGGTGCCCAAGTACACTAACGGGAGATGCCACATGCGGCGATGTTTTGCTCTTTTGTGGCAATATCCGTATGTCGAAGTATGTGTAAAACTTGTTCCTTCAGGGAAATAAGATGATTCTTAAAAATGATTACTTCTACCATTATTTCAAACTGCAGATATGGTAGGTATTACTTTCTATCTTCATGAAAATTAATGTCTTTAGCTAATTAGGTAACTGCTTGTGTGCTTGTCAAAATATTGTATTTATACATGAGAATTATTTCTTCAAATTACTGAAAATAATTTCATTGAATTAATACAATATGCCAGTTAGATTCCTGGAATACAATGTCTGTTTCGACATTAATACTGCAGGAAAATTCAATCTACTCAATTCTTTTTTGACATCTGTACAGTAGACAAGACAGGGATCAATGCATGGATAGCCTCTCATTTTTGCCAATTTTATGCAAATCAAAGGGCAAAAAAGAGTATAATTTTATTCCATTATTCCATTATGTGTAGTGCAATTATTGTTTCATTATCCTTGTTGCAGCCTATTTGATGTACTTGTTTTTCCATTTTTTGCATGTATCTCTTTCCAAAGTTTAATAGTACAACTACTCAAGTATCAACTGAGAAAGAAAGAAGTAATTTTTTAAAAATACATAAAAGATAATGATCAGAAGAATTCACTAGGCTTCAAAAGTAGCAACTGGAAAGGAAAATGTAATTTTAGGAAAAGCAAATCATTTTTTTACAGTGTTCAAACAAAATATTGAGAAATTAAGTATTAGAGAGGTCACTACAGTAGCCATTTTTAAAAGAAGAGTAAGAAATCAACATGAGTGTATATTGAAATAGTATCACTAAGACTAGGCAATATCACTCCAAAGGAGCTGAATTGTAATATAAATACAAGGATGGAAATTGTATTAATCAAAATACTGATTGTACTGTTGATTTAACAGCTACTCAACATTTTACTTCTTTTTATTTTTTTAAGACATGAAATTTATCGGCCTGAAAATATGGACTGAGAAGTCATGCTTTAGTAGCCTTTGAAGAATCTGGTGTAGGACTTAGAAAGCTCTTGGTTAAAGTATAATGTGATGAGGAAAAACCAGTAAGCCACTAATAATAAATGCAGTCTTCCTTAGTCTTGCAAAGAAAAAAACAGTGGATAAGAGAAAATTGGAGCATATGGTTTACTTTGATTTTCAAAATCTTTTAGTAAGGCTTTTTTTAACATCATTCAGCAAACTAGCCTTATCCAGAAAAACATGGAAACCTCTGTTAAATTCTGAAGGAGGGGTGTAAATCCCAGTAAGGTCAATGGAATTTCATTACCATCAAATAAATTTTTCAGCATTTTGCTGAAACTTATGAATAAAAAGAACAAATACAGAAATAAAAGCAGCAGTGGTATGAATCCCGAAGATCATTTCCTGATTTAGAAAGAATGAGAGAAAATAACTCAAAGTAAGTGCTTTCTCAGCTAGAAAAAGTCTAATAGCCGTGTCCCTTTGGGATCATTAAGGGTATTGGATAAATTCAGTATACCTACTAATGATGTGTAAGAAAGGTTGAATTGTGAGATGGAGCTTTGCTGACAAGGAAAAAATGCCCTAGCTTAGTCAAGATTAAGCAGGATTGTGAGAAACTCCAGAAGGAATAGCAGTGAAAATGAAATGCAGCAGAACGGATGCGGAAGACTACTCAACAGAAGGGACATTTGGAGTGGAAAATGTCAGTGTTTTCCAGATAATCTGTAATATATTGCAGGATGCATCAAGGTTTCAGCATGGCATACAATTACACATCTATTCAATGGCAAGACATCTAAAAACTATTTATTTAAAAAAAAATCAAAGGATCATACTAAGTTCAAGATCAACGTCAGCAGATTCATTCACTCATAGATGGAAAGGCTATCAGGTATACCTTGGCTATTTAATTTTTAGCATCTGTGCAGAAAGTATATAAAAACATAATATGACTTTATTTCCTGGTTTGGTAGACTTTTATTTGACAGCAGACAGGTGTTTCAAATAATGACAATGTCATTGTCAATGCTGATAGACCTTGACTTTGTCTGGTCTCTCTTTTTCTGAAGTCTCTTTCATCTTTAAATGGACCTGAAGCCAACTTGTAATTTACCCTGTTATTCTTGATCCAAAGTCCACAATTTTAAAATAAGTGTGTAAAAATCTAAGTACTTTTTTTCCTGATGAAAAAATTCTCCAAAGGAACAAACATTTCAGTAAAAGTCTGACTCTTTCTTTGAAGACTAGATTTTACACCTTGGCTTATGCACGTGCATAAGAAATACAGAACTGACGCTAACATTTTTTTCTCCAGATATTGGCTTTTGATAAAATAACATAAAAATTATTTTCCCCCTCTTTTGTTTTGTCGCTCTTTCTGAGTTTGGTAAGCTTCCTACAGCATTTACAGTCTTTATTGTACGGCAGTTTGCTCACCAATACTTACTGAAGATTATGGTAACAAACGCGACTTCCTGCTGTAGCAAAATACGTGCATGGGTGTTAAGAAAGGTAAGATTTTCTATCAAACTTTCATTTTAGAAGGGTGCCAGCAAATCTTCTGTGAACTTTATTTCTTTCTAAATTTAAAAAAAAAAAGTAGGCAAAGGAAGGCTTATATTTTTAATCTTATAAAATTGACGGCTCCCAAGAGTTGACTTACCAGGTAAGACAAATGTGAAGAGAAAATTGTAACATTCATTATTCTGTTAGCACTAGAGTCTGCTGAGTAGGGATAAATTTGTTTTATCTCATGGAAGAGACTGATGGTTTTCATAATACCAGAAAGGTTTATAGGGAATGCCTCAGGTCACTCAATGAAAAATTAGCATGGGATTTAGGAAAAAAGCCTTATATTGTCCTCCATCCAAAGTGTTGTGTGCATATTTGGAAAGAAAAGGGAAAGCCTACACCGAAGTTGAACTTGTAAGGTTCAGTAAGAAGCCTGTACACTGCACACCATACAGCCTGTACATTGCTCTGATGTGTTAAGGTAGAATAGCTCTTGAAACTGTATCAAATCACTCTGCAGCTATTACCTCCACTACAGCAATCTACATGCTAGTTTTACCAATATGTCATAAGGCCAACTCGGATCTATATATCCCTGCCCAGAAGCGGTGCAGAGCTTGGCCCTTTTACTTAATGAGTCTGATAACGTCTGTCCCAAGGAGAAGGGAAAGGGCATAGAAAACATTTGTTTCTCTTAATATCCTTGCAAAGAGGTCAACCACAAAGGTAATCTTTTTTTCTCCCTCTTCTGTTCAGCCGGTTATATCATTCTTCTCAAATACATCTGCACTAGATGATACCCTAAATAGGACTAAGCATCCTTAAGGAAAGATGTCGTCTGCAGCAAGGTTTGATTGATATCAGCCTGTAGGAGAGGGCCAGCAGAGCAGGGATGGGTTGTATGTGTGTGTGGGGTGTGTGTACGGAGGAGAGGACGGATTCTGTTATATTCTTGTCCTCAGGGTCTTGCAGAAATTCTGAACAGCTGAAGAAGTCTGTGTTTGAGGGCTGTTTCTTTTTATCCACTCCACCCTGCACCACAACAGCAACCATCCAGATCTTTAAATAGACTTTATGCTGTTTTGCTGAATGAACACAAATGTATCAGTATTTTTCTCCTTGTGTACTAGTGCTTAGGTATTCATAGTAATAGCTAAGAATCATAGAATGGTTTAGGTTGGAAGGGACCTTAAAGATCATCTAGTTCCAAACTCCCTGCTGTGGGTAGGGACACCTCCCACTATTCCAGGTTGCTGAAAGCCCCATCCAACCTGGCCTTGAACACTTCCAGGGATTGGGCATCCACGACTTCTCTGGGCAGCCTGTGCCAGTGTCTCACCACCCTCAGAGTAAAGGATTTCTTCCTCATATCTAATCTAAATCTCCCCTCTTTCAGTTTAAAACCGTTGCCCCTTGTCCTATCACTGCACTCCCTGATCAAGAGTCCCTCCCCATCTTTCCTGTAGGCCCCCTTTAGGTACTGGAAGGGGCTGTAAGGTCTCCTCGGAGCCTTCTCTTCTCCAGGCTGAACAACCCCAACTCTCTCAGCCTGTCCTCATAGGAGAGGTGCTCCAGCCCTCTGATCATCTTCGTGGCCCTCCTCTGGACCTGCTCCAACAGGTCCATGTCCTTCTTATGTTGGGGGTCTCAGAGCTGGACACAGTACTCCAGGTGGGGTCTCACGAGAGCGGAGTTGTTATGGTTTGAGAAACCCACAACAATTTATTGCTGTTTAGACAATTATTCTATCACCCGATGATCCCTCCCCACCCAGGAAGGGGAATCAGGAAAAAACAAGGAAACCCGGGGGCTGAAATATAAACAGAATTAATAGAATAAGACCAGATGATTAAGATTAATAACACTAAAGAACCTATATTGATCCCGATACCAATATAAAATATACAAGGATTATACTCGGCCAACTATATCAGTAGAAAGCTGTGCACTCCCAGCAGTGGACAGTAAATGTCGGACACTGGGAGCACTACAGCTTTGGGAAGAAGGGAAGGGCTCAGGGGTCTGGCACCGGGACAAGAAGTTCTCTGGGTCGCCGCCATCAAGGGAGAGTGAGAACTTTGCAGCAAACTTTCTAATTTATACTGAATGTGATGTTCATGGTATGAAATAATCCTGTTGGTCAGCTTGGGTCAAGTGCTCAGGTCTCGCTCCTCCTCGTCCCTGCACCTGGCTAGGCTAAAAAAAATGAGACCTTGACACCCACACACCATAGTTGGCTATAAGGTAAATACTTTCACAAATTCAGATACTAGTGTCTTCTAAAAGTACAGCTTTCCCAAGTATTAGAAGACAAATTAGTCCCGTGTCGCTTGAACCAGGACAGCAGTAGAGGGGCAGAATCACCTCCCTCGACCTGCTGGCCACGCTTGTGAAGCCTTTATACTTTACCTTTGCTCTTTTTATTTCAGTTTCCCACTACAATGGATATTTTCTTGAAAGGTTTTGTTCACATAACCTTCTACATCACTACTCTAGTCTGTAATCTCATTATCTGTTTTTATTCAGTAACTTAAAACTTTCGTTAAGTTATTCAAATGCTTTTAAGTTGTAAATTCTACCCAAGACATTTTAGTACATTAGTCCTTCAAAAGTGTAAGTGATTTCTGTGTCAAAAACCGGCAGGATGAAAGGTGTAAAATGTTACACTTCCACGAAAAGTAGAACTTACAGATATGCATGTAACGATGAAAGGATTGACAGATCTGACTTCTCTCAGCCAGATCTGTTAAATTCATCTGACACCAAAAAAATCCCATCAAATCAGCATAGAAGAGAACCAATATTGGCTTTTGCACACCATTCATTTCCTAGGCTTATGAAACACCTACTGCATTGATGAGACATACAGCAGCCAAAAGGTTTGCATTCCTTCATCTTCATAGCTTGTTAGATTTAGCCAGGAGATAGCTCCCCAGTGTTTCCTCCTTGCTGTTTTAAACCTAGAAACCTTTATAGTTGTGTTTAGTTTTTTAGTTATGATTGTTTATGCAGTAAAAGTACGGTCATACTATTCTCTGCACCTCTTACAACCATCTTAGTCCTTTTCTGATGGCCTGTTTGTGTTTTTCCTCCAGCTTCACAGAATTACCTTAAAAGCTTTTAAGCTTGCCCAATGTAAATTTGTATTTCTCTTTTCTTTTTCTTTTTTTTTTTTTTTGCATTCATTGCTGAAGAAGAAACTTGGCATTTAATGAACAAATGCAGACTGATCATTGTGCTTTTGAACAGATCTCTTGCCTGGTAAAGGATTGTTGAGAGCTTAGCTTTGCTATGAATGTTAATTTCAAAAATCTGGCTGACTTGTGTAGATCTGAAGCAAAATCTTCCTTCAGTCTGAGAAAAAGATGGTGCTGGCTTTAGAACTTTTTTGGTTGGTATAAAGGAATTGAGAAAGTGGAGGTGAAATGTATCTCCCTGCCATGGTAAGCAAAACTATTGCTTAAAGTGTTTCTCGATTAAAGAGAGTAGTCTTGAACTGACTTTGTGTCTCGGACTATAATCTCCTGCTTTTCTGGTCTCATAATGTTATTTAACAGAGGACAGTTGTTCAGCAGCCTTAATCACATGTAATATTGTACAATTAGCAGACTGTTCAACAAAGGCTTCAGCCTTAGCTTTTTTTCATAAAATATAAAGCAGCAACACAATTTCCATTTCCTCTCTTTGCATGAACTCACCAATTCATTGCAAAACACACACAAAGAGATGTCTAATAGCTAAGAAATGTGTCTGATCCAGAACAATGAAATGATCTATCTCAGCTCTGTTAGGAGGACAATGTACAGAGTCCTGGACTAAAAGCGGTTTGTGGGCGTCCTGACATCCTCTGGAATGAAACTGGGCAAATCACTTTTCACCTCCGTTTTCCCCACACACTTTCAGGTATTCCCTCTGTCAAGACTGTAAACTCCTTGAGGCACAGACTGTTTCTCTGTGAGGTTTGTATCGTGCTTAGCTCTGACATCCTGATCTTGGCTGGAGTCTTATATCACACAAAGTACAAACATACTGCTAGACGTTATTGTGCTCCTTACTGTAGTACTGACGTACCTTGATTTTTTTGGAAATTCAGGTGAGGGTGTAACGGTATGCCTGGCAAAACAGGCTAAACCTAAACCCAAACAATTCTTCCACACTTCAAAGGTAAGACCTGCAGAATCTGAAGAAGGGTCGATTTGGACCTGATTTGAGACTCTAACACAGGTCACTTTGGACCTATCTGTTTTGAGATGGTATCAGGAGATTATATTAAACACCTTTTCTTTATCTGCTTGGAACAGAGACATCATGTCATAAATTCTCAATTTCAGCATTAGATTAAAGTTTCAAAGAGTTTGACTGCTGTTATTTTCTTGTTTCCTTGACAGCAAGGCTCATTATTTTTTTCTTGTAAAAAAAATGTAAAATAAAACCAGGTTATAGCAGTGTTGAACAAGATGGGATGCGTCTGACACATTTTGCAGAAAAAAGGACATTTTAGGCAAGTTTATTACAATGATTACTTTCGTACTGCTCTGTTTACAAAGCTAGGAACTTCTGTTACCGCTCATCAGGCTGCAAGCGGAAGGCAACGTCTTGATTTGAACCGTAAAACGAGAAGATGGAGTAAATCTCAGGAAGGTAAGGATTTCAAAACAAGCTGTAACATCTCTTCTAGTATTAACCGTGATGAGTTCAAAGAAAACCGCCTCTGAACTTTGCAGGACCTGAGGCAAACACCGGCGCGGCGCGGCCCGGCCCGGCTCCTGTGGAGAAGGGATCAAGGCAGCGGGCCGGGAGTCACCAGCGCCGCCGGCTGCTCTCCCCGCCCCCCCTCCCGGCCGGCCTGGCACCGGCGGGGCCCGGGGCCGTTTCATCTCCCCCCGCCTGGGTTTTTTTTTGTTTTTTGTTTTTTTTTGGTTTTTTTTTGTTTTTTTTAAATAAACGTGGGCGGCAGAGGTGCCCGTTGAAGCGCAGAGCGCAGGTTGCCGTCGCTGGGCGCAGGGGAAGGGGCGGGAGAGGCGTGCGGGGCGCAGGAGCTGCCGGTGTGCCGTGACCCTGCCTGCACCTTCCCCGCTCCGGACGTGAGGGGAAGGTGGGCTCCCCCCCCCTCCCCGCGACCGCCGGCCGGGCCGGGCCGCCCCTCTCTCCCTCCCTCCGCCGCTAAGGGACGGGCGGAGGGACGGATCCAAACGGACCGAGGGGCGGGGGGCGTTAGAGCGAGCAGGCGGCTGTGAGAGGAGATGATAATTAGCCTTTAAAAATGGCTGCTTGGAAGCTGTCAGCTGGGACACGGAGGGACTGTTAACCCTCCTCTCCCACATCTCCTCTCTTCCCTGCAGGGCTAATAACGGAGAGGGGATAAGAGCTCCTCAGCCCTTTCCTCGCCGCCGAGCCCCCCCCCGCCGGTGCGGGATGCCGTAGCGGCTCCGGGGCCCGGCCGCCCTCACTTCCCATCTGACTGACTGGCGAGAGGACGGCGGCGGCGGCCCCCGCCTCCCCGCGCTCCTCCTCGCCGCTGCCTGCGTGTGTGCCGCGGGCGGAGGGACTACAAAGGAGAAGGGGGGAGTCGGGGGGCTACATGACCGAGGGTGGCGTGTGTGTGTGTGCACGCCGGTGGGGGGCATATCTGGCGAGGAGAAAACACAAGGTCAAGAGGCAGTTCTTCTCCTCCTCCTCCATGGAAGAAGACGGGAGCGATGAGCCCTGAGGAGGACGACGAAGAGAAGGGGCGGATGGCTGAGGGCTGCCGGGCTTCCCCGCGGGAGTGACGGGGCGCGGAGGGCTGAAGGGGCCGGAGGAGGCAGCGCTGGGGTCGGGAGGAAGGCGAGGAGGAAGCGGGGGGTTTGAATCTCCCTGGCTGGATTATTTCTCCTCAGGGGAAGCTGCCCCTGCCCGGGGTGCGCGGGCGGCGCTGCCATCGCTGCCTGCCGCCGGCCGCGCCTCGGCCCGTGGTGCCCGCGGTGAAGATGGACCTGGGCAGCGCCGCCAGGAGAGCGGGGGCTGCCCCCGCGCCCCTGGGCGTCTGGAGACCTTTCCCCTCCTCCTTCTCTTCCTGCTGCTGCTTTTCCTCGCTCCTGGATATGAACAGCTGGCTGCTCTTCTACGGCTTCTTGTACCTGGCCCTCTATGCCCAGGTGTCCCAGTCCAAGTCCTGCGACAAAATCTCCTGCTTCTCGGGTCATTGTGTCAACTCCACCTGTGTCTGCGACCAGGGCTGGGTGGGAGACCAGTGCCAACACTGCCAGGGCAGGTTCAAGTAAGTCTCTGCTTATTACAATTTCTCCGCTTTCTCCTTCCTACACCCTTTTTCTGTCATTTTCACTTGCCTGGTTTTTTGCTTGTGTCTGCTATGATTTTGTTCATGTGTGGTGGAAGTATGTGACAGAAGTTAAGGATGAAATAGGCTCCTCCACCTCATGGTCCCTCCCTCTAGGAACACAGGACGCAGTCCACCGGTGGAAAATTGTACCCACTGACTTACTGCTGAAAACAGGCTGCTCCACTTGATGGGAACTGAAAGACAAGGAGAAATCGGCCTAAAGCTGTGTCACTGCTGTCCCTTCTGAAACTGTCATGGAAATGACATGGGCACTTCATGGGGCTGCCGAGGGAGCAAAAATTACTAGTGGATTTGAATGACTTCTGGACAGTGAAAGTGTTTTCTCATTCCAGTCTTCCTTTCTTTCAAGTGTTTTAGCTATGTGGGTGTTAGTCAGGCACATTCAGGATAATGCAAGTGTCAGTTGGTGAAACATACATCACTTATAACAAGCTTTGCAGGAGAGGAAAGAATGGTAATTGTAAAACAATAACATATTTTTGCAAAGGAGTCAGTGAAGCTAGAACTACCTTCTTGTTCTTAAAAGTGAATGTGATACCGAGTCATTGATCAGTAAGAAGGAAGCACACCCTGACACTTGCTTTTCTATATGTAGTGGAAAAGAAGACTTAATTTATAGGGCTGTCACTTCCCCCCCGCCCCCTTTGGTATCAGTATAAAGACTAGCTGTGAAGAATACTGTTTGCTGTTATTTCGTTAGATAACCTTGGACAGGACATCTCATTTCATTCCCTTGTAAAACTCCCCTTAAAAGCAGGAACTCTATTTATTAAGTGTATTGACATATATAGCTGGAAAGTGTTCTAAAATTGGTGATGCTGTGTCTTAGAGAATTCAAATTCTGTCTTTGGAAAAGTACTTTTAATAGGTTAAAAGTATCAATGGTTGTCTATTTTAAATTGTGTTCAAGTTCAGTTTTCTCTTTGGATTCTAAAATTAAGGTATATAATTTACATCTCTTTTAAACATTTAATCCAAGGTCACTCATTCCTAAATAAACAAAAAGTAAATCTGCTAACTTGTTAGCTTGGAAAGTTAAGGAGTAGCTGGAGTCAAACATATTGGCTGAAGTAATGTGCGCGCTGCAGAGAAAGAAATGATTCCCTGGTAATATCTGGTGGATTAGTCCATCAGTGAGACTATAACTGAGTTATAAAGGTAATACAAGGCAAATATAATACATCTTATCTGCATAAGAACTTGGTAATAAGAGTTTAAAGTTGGTCATTTGTTGCCTGTGTGTATTGAGGATTTGGGGTTTGTCCTGCTCTGTGCTGTGGAACAATGGGCTAATTGCGTAGGGATTGAGAGTGAGGAGAGGAGGCCCAGGTGAATCTTCTTTGTGTGTGAGTATCTGCAGGAGACAGGCTTGCAGAGCTATTATTTCCTTGCTTTAAAGAGATTACTTGTATCCTTTGTCTTGATGCCAGTCACAACAGATTCTAATAGTGCAAGGGCCGAAGCAAATTTTCATTTTGTAAATTTCAAAGCTTCATGTGAATTAGTATATTCTCTGAATGGTTACTGGAGCCTTTATCCAGTCGTTACAGATATTTCCTTGTTTATCTGTTAAAACACTTGTGTTTCTTTAAATTGGCTGTATTCGTCAAGTGAGGAGGCACAGTGGCTATGTTTTCATTTCTGGTAGAAAGTTAATAATCCATCCCCACCTAGAGGAAGTTCTGCCTGAATGTTGAAAGGGCACCTTTTCTGAGCTGAAGTAACACAGTGGTTAATCTGTGTGCTGTTAGGAGTTTTGGTGAAATTGGGATAGCTTTCTCATTAACTCCTCTACATTCTTTCATGCTTAGCTTTAGAAATGACAGTGATGCTTGCGTTATGATTTTTATCATGGAAGTAAGCTATTTCTATTTTGTTAGAGACCTATTTTTTACTGAGGACACTTTCACAGTGGTATCTTTGATAGCTCATCTTTAATCTTTATTCTTAGAAGCAAAATATATTCTGCAGTGAAAATAAGCATTCTAAGATTTACAGCTTTTCAAGTCCTGTGAGTTGGGGATGTCATGAAATATGTTAATGTGTGTTACAATGCAAGCAGCAGCTCAGGATGATTGTACTTTGAATCCTGAAAATTCAGATGGGTGTTGAATGGGTGATGAGTCAAGTCTATGTATTTCCAGCTGAAGAGTTGGAAAATGAATGTTAGTCTGCCTTACGGATGGATGGGTGATTGAAGACCTTTCTGACTTCT
This sequence comes from Burhinus oedicnemus, assembly GCA_008921705.1. Classification (NCBI taxonomy): domain Eukaryota; kingdom Metazoa; phylum Chordata; class Aves; order Charadriiformes; family Burhinidae; genus Burhinus; species Burhinus oedicnemus. The sequence continues at coordinate 389,512 of VFFE01007183.1, forward strand.
GTGGCAGTTGATGGTTTGACTTATTTTTGTGGAACGCTTGCATGTTGTTCCCATTTGTCTGTAAAGTGTATTTGCTTTATACACAAGCAGCCATGGCTGGACTTTTGCAGCAGTGATAGTTGCATTTGACAAGTTATGTTGGATGTGTATCACTTTTGCAGCAGTTGCTTCTGTCAGTAAGAATTATTATGAACAATGTTTCAGAATGACCTAAAGATTGAAAAGTGTGTTTGGGTATTATAACTGCATTAACAATCAATTTATGGGTTGTAGATATGATCTATACAAATATTAATAGAATGTTTATTCTGAACACTTACGTTGTTTAAAAGTTTCAGCAGTTTGAAGTGCGTGGGTGCATCTCTCTTACGCAAGATTAAAACTGAGCTTTTAATGACCTAAATTGGACACGTGTAAAACCTGTTTTCTGTCACTAGATCATTTGAGAAAACAGATTTTTAAGGGTAGGCTTAAAACACCTGAAAATAAAAGGGTATTTATTTTTCTTCATGTAAGTGAAGTATGGTTATTTTTGCTCTCCTAGGAGTGAGTGACTTGCATTAGCAAACACCAGAAACATTATTGTAAGGGAAATACTCTACCTGGGAATAACTTGGGACCATTATTCTTTGGTGAGAGATGTGTGGTATTTTTGGCTTTGTTTTGTTTCTTTTCTAGACTGAGAAATAATGACATAGCAGAGAGACATCAGAAATAATTGATCAATCTTAGTAAGCAGGTGTCAAAATTAATTGACAATACTAGGGTAACCTTGCCTTTTCCCTGTAGGAGAACTACTGAGTAAGTAGACTACTTTGCAAATGTTGCTCCGAACTGGATGAAAGAGGGTGGATGAGGGGGAAAAAAAATGGGCAAAAAGTTTCTCTAGCACTATTTTATTACTCTTATTTATCAACTTTTGTATTTACTCCTTGTATTGGGAAGCATGTGGTAACTCGTTATATAAATGGAAGTGTTATTCTTACAGCGTTGCATTCACATCCATGTCAGTCACTTTTCAGAATGATTTAGGCTTCATCTCTTCCTGGCAGTAAATTATTTTACTCTCTGTTCAGGATGGATGCAATTCTGATTTGCTTCCTCTCCAACTTTTTTTTTTTCCTCTTCTCTTCTGCTCTGACAGAATGCAAAATAATTTTTTTTTTTGTACCAAAAATTAAAAAGGGAAATTTAGTTATAAAAAGAGAGGGGAAAGGAATTCTGTCTGCCTGCCTAGGGGAGACAGGTGAAAGAGAAGAAAGCCAAAGGGTGAACAGGTTCTGTTTTTGTAGCAGGGAGCTTCAAACAGCACAGTTCCCAGTATGTAAACAAAAGCATAAAAGCACAGTATCCAGTTTTATTCTGATAGATTGATTTATTAATTAAATGAAGCTTTTAATGCTACATCTGCCAGTCTTCCTTTGCCTGTCCTATACCTTTGAATTTGTTGGTCAGTTACAGTTTTCATGATGATATGAGTTTGGGCAGGAGGGAGAGAGAAAGGCTGCCCAAATTGGTTATGTTATGAGACTCCAGGGATTCAGGGAGACAAACATTATGAATGGCCCAACTGCAGGAAAAGCTGCAGTCACAGCTTCTATGTATTTAGATGTCAAAGTCAATCAATCTTGAGATGCAGCACTATGGGAAAACAGGTTTCATTAGTTTTGCTACTCACAGAATGACTTCTTAGAAGAAAAAAGTTTCCTTCAGGTTAGAGCCAAAAGTTACCCCTTTCTCTGGCTCTGGTTTGTACACTGGTGTGTGGAAGAGCATTAGAGAAAAAAATTGTGCATGAAACTGCTCTTCCCCTTAAGTTTTTGGGTACCTGAATGACTGGAAATATCCAATCTTCTAAAATGCTGTCTTTAAAAAAAGTAGATTGTGTCTTCAGATGGTTATTGTTATTTGATAACTTGAGTCCCAATTGGCATATATAATGAAGCAGATTGTACAGAATAGGTGAGCACCTTTGAGTACCTACACTTCAGTTAATCTGCTTTGCCTAGTCCTAGATATCTAGTTGTTATGGAGAGAGTAAGAGCAAATTGATCTCTTTGATTATTAGACCTTGTCTCCAGATGTTCTCACTGCACTTCTAAATTACCTCCTGCATGTTCTCCTTAATTTCTAGAGCTCCTATAAAAGATTCTGTGTTCTTCAAGGGGAAAACAATTTAGAAGTACAAGAACCTTCACAACTGAAATGTTAAAAGGGTATCAAATTTTATTATTCTGGGCGAAATCCCTATTTCTATCTAAAACTCTGAGTTCTGCTGTCTGCAGAATGACTCACGCAAGGAGAGTGTCCTTAAATTGCAGATGGTAAATGAAAAATAATTTTCTATAAGAAATGATCTCTAGAAAAAAGTTAGTTTTAGCTGCAGCTAGTTGAAGTTCATGCTGCTGTGAAAAGGGGTGACTTTATCCTTCACGCTTCTCTTTGATTACATCTTTTTGCTTTCTTTCAGCATTAATATTCCTGCTGAGGGTTGAAAAGTATCAACAGGAACATACCTCCCCACCTCCCAGCCAACTTTTTTTTTAAGCCATCTCAGTTTCCTCATGTTACTTCACTTGCATAAGTTTCTTGCTGATCCAAAAGAAGTAGCAGGAATGAGCAGGTGTAGATGGGGAAAAGACAATTGTCCCTTTTAGAAGTGGTACAGACTTAGTTTGCCTTAACTTTAATGTGAAACAACATCACCATTAAACTGGTGCAACTTCTATTACACAGGGTGAAATCCCGAGTCAGGCTATCAGTTGCAAAACTGCCTTTGTCATCAGCATGGCCTGTATCTGATTGAAGACATATGTATAATTATTCTTATTGACATCAGTGGAATTGTGTTTGAAATTTTACATCTGAAAATTGCCTTTTTATGAGTCAACATGTGAATGTTAATATATTTAAACTAGTGGAAACATCAGTGATTATGATTTTATCCTTATAAAATGTAATCTTTATTTAAATTGATTTTAGTAGTGATGCTCTGAAAAATATTTCTTCCAATGTGAGTTATTCCCTCTGACTGTATTAAAAATTTAAAATACAAGAGGTTTTGAATTTGTAAGGAATGCATTTTTTTATTCATACCTTCTTTTGAAATGTAGAAGCACAAGCCATAGGATCATACTAAAGTCCTCCTACACCTGCACTGAAAAGTGTTTTTTGAAAGGAAAGCAATCTTTCTGAAAACTTTAAAAAATTATTTTTATTAAAGTGTATTTTTTATTGTTGTTTAATACTTCCTATATAGATTCATTTAGGTTGGAAAAGACCCTCAAGATCAGAGTCCAACTGTTAACCTAACGCTACCAAGTCCACCACTAAACCATTTGAATGTTTATTTTGGGGTTTTATAGACCAGACCAGAAATGAACTCTCTGATTACCTGTTCTTACATCTTGCCTTGTGTGGCTGTAGTGTAATTCTGAATTAATTCCTGTTTGAGTTGGACACGTGGTTTAGAAAAGCATCTGTGCATGTTTGAAAACACTTCCATAGACTGAAAGCCCACTATAGACTTTCAAAATTCTTCTATTGGTTAGTTATCCTCACTGTTTTCTATAACCAGCAAAAACAAATGCATAATTCCCCTAATGAGGAAAATCCACCCTACCTCTTTTTTTTGTGTCTTTGAGTTGCCTTGTTTTCTCATGAGTCAGGCCTTCATTGCAGAGCCTTCGGTATGTCAGGTCTATATTCCCTGTGTAGGTGAAAATATGGTCACCTTTTCCTCGCTGAGAATGGAGGAGGAGTGTTCCTTGAGTCATCTCAACATAAAACAAGTTTTTCCATCCTTGATTGCTCTCTTGGTTTTTAGCCTTCCCTATTTTATCAGCATTCTTGAACTATGAATGCCAGAACTAGATGCTTGTCTTTTGGTAATGGTTGTTCTGGTGAAATGTAGAAGCTGAGTAACCTCTCCCCTGCTGCTTGGTGTCCTGCTGTGTGCAGCTGCAGAGAATGCTTCCAAGCTTAGCACTGTGCTGGCAGCTCAGTCCATTATTTTCTGCCTCACAAGTCTTCTTAGAGTTGCTGCATCCTCATACTAAGTGATCGCTGCGTGGCCCTGCTTTTCTCAAACTAGCCTGTGAACTGAACACAGCCTCCCCTATTCAAAGGGATATTTAATTGTGGGGCTACAAACATGCATGTGTTTGTGATGGAGCTATGCTCTTTTAAAAACACCCCTCTTCCCCCCCACAAGCAACAGAGAATTAACAATGTACAGAGTCCCTTGCTGTGTGTAAGTCTGAGGCCATCTGTAGGATTGAGTCAAAATGCAAGTTAGGCAAAGGGCTCATGGATTCTGGAGTCTACTTTGTTGCAGGCTAAGTGGTTCGTTACTTAAGCAAGTAAGTGTGGGAACAGATGGCTGATGACCCTGTCAGGCCTTCAGACAGCACCAAAGGTTGGTTGCCATTGCTATGGGTGCGTAAAAAGCTCGGTTGTATCGAATGTATGCTTAAGTCTGTCCATAAAGGATAATAAAAGCCTGTACTGGTTACAGGATTTAATATTTATTATGTTTTAAATTTAATTTGGCAAATAAATAGTCTCACACTGTGTACCTCTTCCTTTAACCAAAACCAAAGCACGATGATCATATTTTGGAAGGCATTACCATAGTTCGTGTCATCTTTTTAAAATAAGTATGAATAGTTTTTCAGAGATCAGTCTGTCACACTGCACTGGAAATTGATTTAATTGTATCAAAATGTAGGCAGAAAAGGTAAGAGGTAATATGAGATGCTGCAGGAATATCCTTGGGATATTCTTACACGTACTAACTGAAGTGCTGGTGAAAAGCCCCTTACTTTAAAACACTACTACATAGACAATAAAAAAATGCATTAGAAAACTCATGCAGTATTGAAGAATAATTATCTGTTGGTGTTCATGGAATCTATTATTAGCTGTATAGACTGGTCTGGGAAAACATGCTACAAAGTTGATGAAAGGAGGAATAAATGATGATGATGATGCCTGAAAACACGGGTCCTCCATTGAACCACAGCTGTTAACAGTAATGAAGGGACAACAGTAAACTATAAGCAAAGTGTATGTTTTCATGTGAGGTGGGTGAGCAGTGGGAATTTTCAAACTAGTATTATTGGTTGCCCTATATATTATTAAAAGCCTAATGAGTGCATGTAAGAGTTGCATTGATTTCAGAGCTCCACGTGGAGTAAGACCCTATTGAGAAATGATAGACCTGAGCTCAGCACTGTCTGTTACTTAGTGTTTATTCACAAGGTGCAAGAACTGGGTTCGGCTTTGAAGTCTCCTGCAGACAGAAAAACCTAAAGCTTGTAGACCTCTGAAAAGTAATTTAGCCACCGGCTCTATAGAATATTCTAGGGTAAACATCTTAAACTCTGTTAATGCAACAGCATTTTGCAAAAAATGAATTCACTGTAAAATCTCTTCCAAAATTTAGAGCTTATGTCACTCATCTGCAAGAAATGGATTCCAGGATCTGTTTGAATCAGTATTTCATATTACTTGGCTAAAGATGGAAGTGTGCTACTACCATCATATGATGGCAGAATATCTAGTTTGTTGATGATAATGATGTTTAGAAACAAGCTGGCCATAGAATATTTCCAAGTTCTAAGCAGCATGTGCCTGAGAACCATGATTTGGATAGGGAATTTTGAAGCCAGGTTATTCTAGGATTACCTGGCAACAGAACAAGCACTGAAGTCCTTAAAGATTGGATGCAGACACATAAAGTGACACTCAGCGTCTATATTTTCTTATGGATTTCTTCCATAATTTATGTGCTTCACTGTCTCATCTGTAAAAAGGAAATAAAACTTCCTGTAAGGTTGAAGATTTGAGGTCAACCATGACTGTAATGATGAGGGAAAGCTAATAAACTAGGTAGAATTTTGGAGAATTCGTTTCTTCCTAGAATGTGGTAAGTGCTATGACATGAAGTACTGTTGTCCAGACTGTGCCATGTATCTCAAACATATGAGTAAAACTGCTTCCTCATTAGGTTAGATGGGATCTAAAACTTGCAGGCAGTGTGTATTATTGCAGAATATTTGAAGAACAAATTGTTCTCTTATTCAAGAGAATTGTTGGAAAAAATTACACATTGGCCGTCACTGATAAGATTTTATTCCAGAAGGTAAGACCCCCAAAGACCTAACTCCCAACCTGGAATTAAATCTTACAAACAAAATATTGTGATACGCTGTAGTACTTAACAAATATTTTGAAGAGATACTGTTCTACTGCTCTATATTAGTTATTACATTCCTACATCAGTATCGAAAAACCATGCATTCCTAAGTTGTAGGATGATTGTGTTATGTTGTTAAAGAATCTTTAAATGTAGATTTTTTTTATTATTATAGACGTGCACTTATATTTTATGCATAGATGTATGTTTGTTCCCATGTTTTTGAATTTTCAGCTTGTTCTCTGTTACCTTGAAGGCCAATAACTTGCCTTCAATGAGAAAGTGGATCATGTTGAGTGTGTCACATAACTATTGGGATGCAGGAGCTAGGACTGAAGAACAATTGGAAGTAACGTAAAAGGACCAGATTTTAACTGTGTACATCACCAGTTGTGGCAGTAGAGTGTGAGCAGCAATGATTTTGGTCAAAAGCCTGGGAGAAGAGCTGGTGTTAGTAATGTCTTTAAATACTTTAGTGAGCTTTGCAGAAACTTTCTATTCAAGGTGTAAGTAAACCATGAGGTGCGGTGGAACAAGATGGTAAGTGGGCTTCATTGATTGCTGCCCCCAGTCCAAGGACAGAGATAAATTAACCAGAAAAATACCTTGCTAGTCATGCTGCAATTTAATATACTTTCCTTTTTGTAATGGATAGTAGCAGTGAATAAAATATGGTAAGCTTAATTTTCTTGATAATGCATCTCAGCTTTCAAAACTCAAGAGAACTTTGATATGCTCTGACTTGTATAAAGGAATACCTGATAGTTCCAGCTTTATTAGTAAAACTGAAATGCTGATTAATCCAACTGTAGGATAATTTGCACCTTTAATTGTTCTTTTTTGAATCTATGGAGTCAGAGTGTCTGTACGTAAAAGTATTTTTCTCACAAAGAAAATCCAAAACAATACACCAAAACAAACACAAAATAGCTCATTTTCATGTCTGTGTGCGCAAGCCCAGTTAATGAATGTACTTTGGAGGATACTTTATAATCAAACATATATGTGGTACATGGAAGATGTACCAAAGCAGTTATGAGGAAGAGGGAAATGAACTGTGTTTTTCATAGGAAGTATCATAGAGCTTCTGTAGTTAAGCTGCATGCTTCTGTAGTTCTTTCATATCAGCAGATCTGTTTTGTTTGCTTCCTAAGTTAACCGAGACTTTTCGAAAGGGTAACTTAAAACATTGAACAGGAGCTGGAAGATGTTCTTGAAAAATGACAGATACCGGATAAACAAATGGCTGCTTTTGAAAACATACAAATTTGCACTTGTGTGCACAGCTGTAGTATGTTAAGACAGCTATGTTAGAAAATATTTTTGCAGATGTTTTCTAAACCCTAATGCTGATATAAGTATTAAATTCAGAACATTTGTATTTAAAACTTTGGGTTTTTTTCCTGGGTATTTTCTGTGAGCATCTAATTTAAAATCAAAATGACACAATTTTTCTAGAGTTTTCTAGCCCTCCATTCAAATGAGACAGGACATCAAAGCTGGACTGAGTTTGTAGTTGGTCTCTCTTCTTGTTTTTAAAGGGGGTGGGGGAAGATGGCAAACAAGCAAACCACGGCTTAATATATTGAGTTCAAAAAAGCTGTTAATTGACAGGAACATTGCTGGATTATTTTATTTTTGATATTATATACATCCTTGAAGTGCACTTACTGCTTTTGGGGCTTGTATGTATTCAGAAATCTGTTCTCTAACACAAAACTCTGAGTTGACAGGCGGCTGAAAATAAGCAGAATATTCCTTTAAAGTTAGACTTAGGTTTTCTAATTTAAACTGAGTGCATTTATAAGTAGCAACTGGACTGGAAAGGAGAGCCACTGTGTGTTAGATTCTCTTGGAATTTTGGAGGCTTGCAGTGTTGCACTGAAATGGAATTTGAGAACATCTTCCTCTGAATTTTTCCTTTGCATTGTCTTGATAGTTTTGAGATCATGCTCAGTGAAAGATCTTAAAAAGCCTTACCTACTAGAATTAAAAAAAAGTGTGGTCAAAGTTCCTGCCTATTAAGGACATTCCTTCTAAAGAGTCTTAAGCAGTTCCTTGATACATCACCTGCTGCTCTTCACAGTCACTATTTTTTTATCATCCTGATAAATTTGACTGTTTATTTGTATTTGTTAATGAAAACCAAAGGAGATGAAGGACATACTTAATGTTACTCCTTATTTTTAAATAAAACAATTAAGATTTGGTCTATTTTTCTGTGATGATCAAGGAAAGCACTGTGCAATCATAGAATACCAGGTTAGAAGGGACCTCAAGGATCATCTGGTCCAACCTTTCTCAGCAAAAAGGCAATGTATGATATTCTAGTTTATGTTGTAGCTTTCTAATCTATAAGTTTCCTTATTGTCTTTGTGTAATTCATTGGGTAAATTATTGTTCTTCAAAGCTGGGAGAATGACAAAACTAACATACACTAATTTTGTTGAGTATGAGCATAACTGCACAGGATCTTTAGTAGAAGAAATATTCTTTGTTCTTCTCATAGTTATGCCATTGCAGGCTTAGACTTCAGTGTATCACATCACTTATTCTGGTGCTACCTGAAGCATGCTTTTTTTTGAATAAAACAACACTGTTTCATGAAGGAAGTTCTCAGGTATCCTGTGTTTAAAAATCTACAAATTTTTAAGAAGCAGCAACTTCTGGGTTGTTCCTCCATGTTGAGAACTTTCTTACTACGTTTTTGAGTTGACTTTCTCTCTTTCAGTCTCTCAGTTTCATTTTTCTCTTTGGGTTTTTCTTGTTGCTTGCTTTTTGTTGTTTGTTTGTTTTTAACAGACCAGAGGTATTTAGGAGGCTTTCTGAGATGATGTCAACCTATAAGATAACAAGTTATGCAAGCTCATATTCAGTATACCATGTATTTATGAAGCATATATGTTCTGATGATACAGTTTAAATGGTAGGATGCCCTTATTTTCTGCTTGGTTGTGTCTTTAAGGACAGCTGATCATCCTTGTTGAATTCTCTTTTCTTTGCTCATTACATTCCTCTTGGTAGGATATACTTGGCTTATAGTTAAGAAGACATTCTTGTCTAAAAGATCTTGTCACTGCTTCCATGGAAAGGGGGAAAATAGAAAATGCTGTTAAAAATCTGGATGGAAATGACTGGGAGCCTGCAAACCATGGCTCTGAAGGGAGTTATGGAACTGATGTTAGCACGTTCATGTGTAAGGATGTTGCTGTGCAGAAAAAGTTGTGCATTCTGGTAAATGCATACTAGCATTACATGTTTCTGTGCATGTGCTCAACAGCATAAACTGGTAATATTGTTCAAGGCTTCCCTGTACTAGATTTCTATGGTAACTTGGGTTACAGGCTGCATACATCTGGCCTGCTTGCTGCTGTGAATCTTAAGGGTGGATTTTTTTGGTAACAGGTATGAGAGTTCTGGAGGATATTGTCTATGCTTAAGAGTATCAGAAGGATTTTTTTTTTTTTTTTTCCCCTAATGTTGAATTTTACTTAGTCCAGATTCATTTGTGCAATTCTTCAGGGTTTATGTGCATGTATGTTTTGACTCCTAAGTTATTCACTCAGGCAGCAAAGAGAAAATTGCACAGCCTTGTGGATATGTGTGATGTCTGCATATCAGAGATACTATGTATTTGCTCATCTAATTAATCATGTTGAAGTTTTGGGAGAGGGAAATAGACTTCTTCAGAAACTAATTTTCAGAAGCTGTGTGGATAACGAACTTAGTTCAGAGGTTCCACGTACTTGCGGAAGTATTTGTTGGAGGCGGGATTTGAAAGACACTCTCTCTGAGGAGGTCACTCTATGCAAAGTAAGGAGTGTTGTAGAAACGGTGAAATTTGAGCATGTCCACAAAATAGGATTTTTGACTTGTAATAGACTCAGGATGGGAAACATTTCTTGGTTTTGGAGACAGGTTAACTTTTATGAAGGTATACACCATCAGAAAGCATTCGGGGACTTATCAACAGCTGTAGGATATAAATTTAATATAAATATTTCATTTAATAACTTACCAGTATTTAATAATAAAATTATTAAGAAATAAAATGGTATTAAATTTATTTAATTTCTATTAAATTTATGGTATAGCAAGGAATAATAAGACTGTTCATAATTTTGCACTTGCAATTAGACTGCAGACCTGACACAACATATTAAGGCTATAGCAATTGAAATTAATCTCTTTAGGGCTTGTCCTTAATTTGAAGGTAAACTTCAGGAAACACATATAATGGAATGGAGAATCAGACTCCTAAAATCATGTGTATGTGACAATAGTGCATCTTTCATGTATAGGTGTTGAAATGTTTGTTATCCTGCATATTTTAATGTATATATATAATGTACATGTATGTACATATGCGTCACCTTGTTATGTTGTAGAATATTGAGCTACTTTACCTATTGTGCTTATCTTCATTTTTTAAATTCTAAACTTTTAAATTAAAGCAAAATGAAGAAAAGGGAAATTTCCCAATAAAAGAGTGTCAGGATAATAGTAGGGAAGAATGACACTGACAATCAGTGTTTGTGATGCTTTATGCCATATGCTTTTGAAGTTTGTCTGGCTGGATACAATCAGTCCGTTTAGAGGGATTTTTTAAATTATACAAATAAGAAGCAAGTTGGTGAAATAATTTTTTGACCTAATGAACTGCTGGAGACTGTATTTATCTTCCTGATACTTTTAGAATCAAGCTGTTAACGTGTTGTCCTGTACTAAAAACGTCTTTATTATACAAACAGTTCTCCTAGGTGTGATTTAATTACATTAGTGTTGCACTCAGAAGGAAAAATAATTATTAACTGTCTGCTTTTAGTTAGGATTGTCGTTCCAAATATTTTCCTTGAGTTAAAGACGTCCAAGGGAACGTTCTCCTTGAGCATGTTTTGTGCACATAAAGAAAGGGAAATGCTAGCTTCTGTTCAAGCAGAATTTCCTATCCTCTCTCAAAATACTTTTAATATATCCTTGTCAGAAGCTGCTTTAGAAAAATAAGAACAATTGCTATTATGAAATCTCAGGGAGCTTTACTGTGTTTGGATGCAGAAGAGAAATTAGACTCTTAGCACAGAACAGAATGGGCACTTGAAAAACAAAACAATAACTGGACTATGGTGTGTTACTGTTATTTTGAAGTAGTTGGTTTTTGAATTTATGGTATAGAGCACGGAAGGAAAAACATTCAACATGAACGTTGTTTTTTGATGTAGGGTTGTATGCTGAAGGGTAGAAGAGAAAAAAAAGTCTTTGAATAAGTGTGGGTTTTCTTGTACAACTAGTATGAAATATGAATCATAGAATGGTTTAGGTTGGAAGGGACCTTAAAGATCATCTAGTTCCAACCCACCTGCTATGGGCAGGGACACCTCCCACTAGACCAGGTTGCTCAAAGCCCCATCCAGCCTGGCCTTGAACACTTCCGGGGATGGGGCGTCTACAGCTTCTCTGGGCAACCTGTGCCGGTGCCTCACCACCCTCATAGTGAAAAATTTCTTTCTAATATCTGTTCTGAATCTACCCTCTTCCAGTTTAAAGCCATTGCCCCTCGTCCTATTGCTACATGCCCTTGTAAAAAGTCCCTCTCCAGCTTCCTTGTAGGCGCCCTTCCGGTACTGGAAGGCTGCTATAAGGTCTCCCCGGAGAGCGTCTCCCTTCTCCAGGCTCAACAACCCCAACTCTCTCAGTCTAATATTTGATTCTGTATCTGTTTAAGCCTATTTATGTTGCTTCATTGAACTAATGCAACATCTTATTTTATTAATTCTCCTTCTGTGTGCAATAAAATAGCACTGTCTGCATTACTCAGTAGTGGTATATGTATTTGTTGGGAATGTCTGAAGTTATTGGTGTCACGGGAGACACGTTTCTCAACTGATCTTTTCTGTTGTTTGCGCTAGACGTAACTTGATGTTCTAGGAATCACGCAACAGTCTTTTGTAAGAGTCCAAAAATGTTATCAAAGTGCATTTAGTTGTCTAATTTAGTGATGCCAGGACCATCTGAAGCAGAATTCTGCTGTTTATGTGTCTGATGTACTGAATTTGCAGGACTGTATGAATAGAAAGGCCTTTTGTATTAGATAACTTGACAAACATATCTGACCAACAAGTATCAGCAGCTAAAACATTAAGCCAGAAAGCTTTTACTTATATGTAGAGGGCCATTTCTGATTCAAATGTGTAGTAACTGAACACCTTCCCCAATGTGGAAAAACTTGAAATCTTTGGGAGACGGGAAAACAGATAGAGAAGTGAAGTTTGTGAAGACCAATAGATTTGATCAGCTTTCCTTATTCAAATATAAATCTATACTTTGGATAGTGCAGATCCTGCTACCTGTATTCTGGAACTGCCACTTTTAGCAGAGGTCTTAACTCCGGGGCGTCTCATTCTGTTTGGAAGAATGCTCTGTCCGGTTCAAAGACCGAGGAGGGTCTTTGCAAGAATCCAGTGAGTATTCTTAATGCCATTTCAGTCAGCCTTTCAGTCATAGACTTTTCGCACCTGTCCTTCAGAAGAAGCTAGAGTTTCTTATTTTATTCTGGACAAAGCCTGAGGCAGGGCCTGTCATATGCTGGTTGTATATCCTTCCCATATACAACTGTATTATTCTTTAAGCATCATATAGACCAGGTTGCAATGGCTAACACTCAGTTGTGACTCTGCATTAATTGCCTCGTCTCAGTTATTATACTTAGAAGAATAACTTTTAGTCTATGCAATGTTTGGGTAATTTACACATAGAGCTTTATTTGCTTATGTAACATTCCTGTGGATAAATGCTAACTTTCTCAGAAAAACTGAGAAGCTTGGTTATTTTTCAAGTAGTTTTTCATATAGCTTTTCCTGTTTGTTTGGCTGGATACACAAACTATGTGTATCAAACTACTATGAACTGTTAATGGTCAGATTATATTATAATTGAGTTTTTCATAGTGGAGCCTGAGAGAGTGGGATGATCTGGACGAATTAAAACTCAGTATTTAATGCTAGAGTCTGGGTTTGTTTCTTCCTGAGATATTGAATCTTAGGGAAAAGCAATTTGAAAGCAAATAAATGCCCAACAATCAATAAATGTAAGATCATCATGGAATTTTGAGGAGAGAAAAATGTAAACCAATCAATCAAAAAACTCCCTTGCAAAATAGTAATCAAATTGATTTTTTTGAAAGCTCTAAAATGAGTACTTAGGGATTGTCCCTATTTAAAAACTGCTATGTGATATTGAGAATTTCATTTCTATGAAAAATGCTTTAGAGGTTTTTCTTACTGCTTTTACAATAAATTATATGATTTCTTTTCCTATATCTTTTACTGCTGCATAAATCTGCAGAGAAGTTATGAATTTGTTTCGTATTGCTGTGTTGTGATTAAACTGCTTGTTATATCATAAATAGATTTAATTGCGTGATCTAATGGGGGTGGGGAGGTGAACTGAAGAGGGGGAGGAAACAAATAGCATTAGAAATTAACAGGTAAAAGGAGAGAAAATGTTACTAAGCTATACAAGCAGTGCAGTACTTAAGAAATGCAGAACCCAATAGTTGTTTTGTATTTCCTTTAACTTAAATAGTAATTGTAAATGACAATTTACATATAAAGAAAAAAAGTCTAAATGACAGAAGATCTTGTAGCACTCTTCATAGCATAGCTAAGACGTTACCTATGCTTTGTCATTTCTTGTCTCAACTTTTCTTTTGAGCTGGCTCCTCTCCAGTGTGTGTAAGTGTTGAAATAAAACGCTTTGTTTATGACTTAGATTTCTATCAGCTACTTTGAATCTCTTACAAGGACTCCTGCTCACCTCAGTTCTCAACTAAATGGGAGGAAAAGAAACTATGCAGCCCCACTAGAGCTCTATTTTAATTTTCCTCCCAATTGAGGAGACTGACAACGATCATCAGATTGTTTCTAACCTCCAATTCTGGAGCTACAAGTCTTGTGTGGTTTTTTGTGAAGGGTGTTCAGTGATACTAGAGCATGCTTTCTCTGGATACAAATTTATAAGTGTGAACCACCAGCTCACTGATGGTGAATGGTCTTTCACCACCACTGCACAGTTATTTCGCCAAAATGATATATTTAAGTAATGACTGAACTATTACTGTAAGTTTAAGATAAAACTAGTGACTTAAATGATTAATAGGAGAAAATAAATAGGATTTGTAAAGTATGTTTTTAATTTATAATTCTTCCATTATCAAAGCTCTGTTAGTTTCTTTTTTAAAAATTTCTTTTCTTCTCTAGATGAACGTTGGAGTTGTCTGAAATTGCTAAAAAGTTATAACCCCAAATAATCAGGTAAAGAGGTAACTGAGCCTTATGGAGGCGGGAACAGGGCAGCAGGGAGTTTTAATTTATGAAAACATAAAAATGTGACCAACATTGAGAATGAAAATGAAATATTAGAGCTGTCAAGTTTGAATCAACATAAATGTTGAGGTTTCTTTATTATTTCTATTATGGTTCAGCTTTCCTAGGATGTTATTGGGCCTTACAACAATAATTGCTGTTTACAATTTCTAATGCATTTGTTGTAGGATAAATGAAAATTATTTGGTCCTTGTAGGATGTTAATTTATAGTTGTCATTTGTAGAGTATTGTAATTTCCTGTTATTTAAATGTAAGCTTTTAAAATTGCTAGGTGCTTTTGCCTCAACTTGTGAATTTCTATTTTAACATGAAGCTTCTTGATGATGCCTAGTTCCTGAAG
>VFFE01007183.1:404464-515237 GCA_008921705.1 Burhinus oedicnemus
TATTCTTCTTTTTCTTTTTTTTTTTTTTTTTTTTTTTTTTTTTTTTTTTTTTTGGGTTTTTTGGTTTTTTTTTTTTTTTTTTTTTTTTTTTTTTTTTTTTTTTTTTACTAATTTGTGAGATTGAGTAAGCTGTGTGTCATTTAGAGCAGTGCATAGCAGGCAACTTTCTGGACGACGGTGACTTCTGTGTCTTTTGTATGCTAGCGATGTCATGAGTCGTAAGATGTCAGTCATCCGGATATTTTTACCTCATTTTTTAAAGAGGAGAAAAACCCAAGCAATACTGAGAAGGCTAAGATGATATTGTATTCATGTTTGTGAAAGTTGACTACTTCTACTGAATGCACGAATAAGCCAGGGAAATGACAACTGTGAAATAAGTACAGCATCTGAGCCCCCACTAGTAATTTAAAATTTTGAGCCTTGACATATTTTTGAATAGAGAGCTATCTGAAAACATCTGGATTTGTTCTCATCAAATATCTGATTTGATAAAGTAACCCTTCATGATCAATTTAATGAAATATTAGCAGGAATGTCCGTCTTTGCCCTGAGATGAAGGCTAGGCTGACTGTACCTTTTTGCTTTAAACTGAGTGACTTCACTTTCTGCATTCTTGGGGGGGCCCATTTGCCTGATTATATGATGGGTTTTTTCCCCCTTTGCAACATGGTTCCCATGCAGAAATCCCTGTTTGCAATACCAGTGGTGTATAGAGATTGCATACTATCCTTGTTAAATACTGCCATACTAAGCTGGAGTCAGCAGCTCTTGCAAAGCCTGCTGCCTGCAAGTAATCTGTGACATAAACCACGTGTAAAACCAGCCCCAAACAGGTAATACTTGAAGAACTCTGTAACCTTATTTTATAGTAAAGTTAATTTTATAATTATTTTAACCTTATAATTTTCTAGGAAGGCTCTGGTTTTGAAATGAGAAAAATGAAGATTATGCAGACATATGGTCAGATGGGTCAACATGTACTAGATTCTGTATTTTGCACTTCTTTCTGTGTTGACCCCTGCAGATCTTTGAGATGGGAACATTTTGGCCTCTTTGTCTATGCGGCAGGAGTGCAACTGGAACTTTTCAATGTTGACCTAAATTATGCCATCCATCCTCTATTAATCTGACTTTTTATTTAATTTGTCTTTGACATGGTTGCTTTTCGACAGGAAGTCTTCTTCAGGGTGGTGTGTTTTGTGTTTTTGTTTTGGTGTGTGGTGTTGTGTGTGGTTTTGTTTTTTTTTTTTTTTTTTTTTAAATCTTGTGCCTTCACTGTTGATTGTGTGGTTTCCTTGAAATTTGCTTTTCTCTTGACTTTCATGATAGAGGTCTCTCTTGACTTGAGACTCTCAACTACTGTTATTGCTCCTTCAGTGTCTTGTCGAATTATTTTCCTTACCAAGGCTTCCAAAAATCATTGAAAACAACTACTCTTCATTCTTTTTTAGCCATCATTCTCCACTTCATTTCTTGTCTGCAAACTGTCTCTTGCTGCTGATTTTAAAATATGTTCTTCCAACTCAGCCTGTTTTATTTCTTTAAATAATCATGTCCATTCATCTACTGAGGTAATCAAACAATTTAAAAAGTGTCTAGAACTCTAAATGTCCAACAACTCACTAGTGTACTTAGCATTTCTTGCAAATGTCTCAGATAGCATTAAGACAGAGTTTTAGTATATTGTTTTACCTCTAAATTAATCCAAATCTCATACCTTTAAGGTAACAACCTTAGCTTTTTATTGTCTTACTAAGATGTTATAAGCAAATCCACAGTTCAAGAGTCAAAAATCTGCAAGTAGACATAGGAAAAGTTAGTTTTTCAGATACTCTTTTTAAAAAGAAAACCTTCAAGAGTTGTATTAACCAATTGTCACGATATTTTTCACAGGAATTGTAAGCCATATAACCAAAATTATTCTGAGCAGTTTGTGTTAACATTATTATTAAATTTAGAAGTGGCTATGGCAAATGAGTTGTGTATTTTGGCTGCTTCAAAGAGCAGAATATGCTGATACAGTTTTGCAGTGCTTCTGTGGACTAGCTGTTACCGAATTTTTGAATGTCTGAATCTCAATGAATTTCTGAAAGCTCATGTGCCTAAAAAACTGTGGTATTATACATCCTGTTGATTAATAAACATGTCTACTGAGCATAAGAATGTAACCTAATATAGTCTATTGAGTAGCTACCGTTGTAGTACAGCATAATTTTTGCAGAATATAATGTTTTAACATCTGGGAAATGTTAGAGCGTTTCCTGTTTTTTTTTTTTTTTTTATAACTGATTCTAAAATAATTTCTATGTTTTTCTCACAGCTTAAATTTCATATCACAGTTGGATAATGTTCTGTATTTAACACAATCATTGAAAAAGTACTTTCAGAACATGTAACGACATTCAGGATTACTTGAACTTTATTATATATGGGGTATACTTTGTATGAAGGATTTGTCTGTAAGCTACATCTGTAGCTTACAATTCTGGCCGGAGTTTGGTGTGGTGGTTTTATTTTTTTCCCCTTTATATTATCATATACTCCTGAATGTTTGAGTAAAATTATTTCTGAATTCAACACTGTGATTTATTTTTCTTTCTTTTCTTTCTGTAATGAAGCATGTTGGACAGCTGAGTTGCTCATATCAGTGCTGAGCATTTAAAGATCTTTCCAAAACTTTAAAATATGAATGTGGCAGACTTTTATTTTAAGATCAGTATGTGGAAGAGGACTCTATTCAACCTTATTCATAAGAGACATGACTCTGATTCTGGTCTTGCCCATCATCAGGGGCTGCTTAAAACTGTTAAATTCTTACGCAGAAAATTATGCAAGGTAGCCTGTGACCTAACAATACGTAGCCACCCTATTTTCTGATGGAATAGCAGGTGGTTACTCAGAGCTTTCTTATGACTTATTCATATGTCCCAGTATTCACTTGTGTCAACATATTAAATGCATTACTAAAGAGGTTCTTTCCCGTTTTGAAGCAGGCAGACATTACTGACCTCATTTGGGCTGTTACCTTATCTAGCATATAGAGCAAACGTATCAATCTTTTATGCAGACTAAGATGCAGCGTGGCACTGAGGAAATCCAGACACTTAGAGGTGAGTAGCACAGACCTGAATGGCTGTGCATAGCATGCAAAATAAAGGGAGAATATGGGAAACTAGTAATCTATACAAGTGCATAATGACTCTCACAGCTTACTAAAACTGTTTTACCCTCCTCCCCAGTTATATATTGTCTGCTTAGTAGCTTAAGTCTACTTCTGAAGATCGATGCTGTCTGTGTTAAATATCTTTATTTGTGATTTAGCCACCTGCTTAAGAGACAAGTCATTTGGCCTATCTTTCTCCAGTTTTCTCAGTTGCTATCTAAGGGGTCCCTCGTTCTTTTGGCATATGCTAAGTTTCTTATGTGTTTATACCACTCTTATCTAATGAGCGATAGAAATGCTAATGGGAAGAATGTTCAGAACTACAGCTTAACAGCGTTGAGAGCCTTCCAACAGGTTTCTGAAGCTGGGCTTTGCCATATCTTGCTCATAAGACCCAATCCTCTATGCCTGCAAACCCATGCCAGAGGTAACGTACTCGGGGCTTTTCTAGGGATGAGGAGAAGGAAGGGTAGCTCTGTGTGCGCATGGTAAATTTACAGAGAATATATAGCCTAAATATGATTCTAAAGTGAGATTTTATTATGTGAAGAGTAGATACGTTCTGCTGTGAATGATTTTTTTTTTTTAATCATTAGTGTATGATTGAAACAACAATACAATATTTGCATCTTCTTTGTAACAACAGGTAACTCCTTCAGATTTATACCAGGGTAACTGAGACAAGGACTATGTCTGTTTTTAAGCTTAGTAAAATTTTTAGATCTCTTCAAGTATTTGAGATAGTACAGGGTATGTATTGAAATTCAAGAAATATGAGTAAATACTTCCATGAAGCTCACTTACCAACTGAAAGCTTTTTAAATCAACCTTGACAGTTTAAATTCCCTAAAAGTATCATATGTAAAATGATATACGTGTGCTGTATAATCCTATCCTTAGTAAATGGATTTGCAGCCTAAGAACTTCTATGAATTGGAACACTTGGATCCTTAGGCTGATTCAAGAAAAAGCATTTTAAAATGTAAAGGGATTAAAAGCTCGTATTCCCACTGACTTTGTAAGCAAAGATTTAGCTTATTTTCTAACTAAAAGCTGACATTAGGCTGGCAATTCCCAAAATCCAGGCCACCCCAATCTTGTATATACAGATAACTTTTAGACTTAGTGCTTAAAAAGTAGCTATTTTATTAAGCTAGTTATTTGAGTGGGAGAAAATGAGACAAAATCAAACTGAACTAGAGTGTCTCCCTTGGTCAGGAGATGAACCTAGTCTACTGTCACTCTGGATCTGACGCCAAACTTCCCAAGGTGGTTGAGTGCTACTGGATGGGGGGGTGCAGCCTGTGCTGTGCTGGCCGCTTGCAGCTGACTGGGTCAATGTGTTCACATTACAGTTTGTGTCTGGCTTCCATCTGGACAGAGAAATCAAGGGAAAAGAGGCTCTGCTCTCTGTTTTTGGATTGTAGACATGGAGCAAAATAACCTCTGTAGAAGACCGTGCCTTGTTCTGTCTGTGCTGGCTGGTAGTGTTTTATACAGCCTGGTCCATATCTGGCATCTATTTTGGGGGACTATACATGTTAAAGTATAAATGCACATGTAGATTTTATGAGCATTGGACAAAAGTGAGCAAATTCACAGATCAAAATAAAACTCTTTCCACAAGTATGTGATGTATTTACTCAATGTACATTACTGGCCTTAATTTATGTAGTTACTGGAACTAAGCTACCATGTGTTTTTACTAACAATTTTTTTCCCTTTCACTTCTTCCTCTATTTATCAAAATAGATATGTTTTTAAATCCCAAGTCTTAAATTTTTGTCTCTCAAAGCAATGAATGATCAGCTTCCTAATTGTGTATTTTGAGATGCTGTAAAATATGTCTAGTCTTGGAGTAATTTTCCTCTCTTTAGAGTTTTCTGTGGCTATTTTTTTCTTTTTGATAAAGCATATGCATCCATAGAAGTGTTTTTTAGTTTTTTGAATAAAAGCCTATTTCGGGGATGACTCAACAAGCCCTCCAGCACTTTTTAGGCTGATGATAACACTTCAGCTTCCTTACTGAAAAACAAACCATGCTAGAATTAGTTTGAGTTTTGCTGTAACTATAGTATGTTCCAGTTTAAGGACCTACTAACAGTCCTATGCACAATGCTGTCCTTGGTTAGTTGAGGTCAGGAGTGACTGAAGCTCAGATTAATGGTCTAAGAGCACCTGGTGACTAATCAAAGGCCAAAAAAAAAAAAAAATGCTTGTTTTGACTGTGAGGTGCATGTTTAGAGATGTATCCAGAAGTATATCCTGAAAACAGATTTGATATGTTTTGTACAGGAGAATATACTAGGCTATAGTTTTCCTTTTAGCCTTTCTGCTCTAAAGCTTCTCCCACCCCCCAGCTCTTCTGTTGTTTGTAAGCATTGCTGAAAGAAATTCTGTCAGAAATTGAGGTTTAGCTGTGGTCTGAGGTGATGTAGCTTTTTTCATGAAACAGCATTGAATGTTGTTTTGTCCATAACTCCACTTGCACCTATCTCAATTTGTAACATTTTGGTTTGGAAACAGAGTCAGATATTGAAAGAAGACTATGTTATGTTATATATTGCAAAAGAATTGAAAAATGTTTACGGTCAACTGAAAGTTTAAGGAAATTTGAGTTTCCTTTCCTCTGACTTGTTGCTGGTATTAAGCTATTAAACTTGTGTGAATTAATCCTTGGAATTATTTTCTTTAAAAGAGAACTTTTTGTATTGATAATCATTGAATCAGTTTTGTATCAATGTTAGCTGATGAATAGCAACTTTAGAGTCATGAGTTATTTGAGATAGTAGCACAGATGCTAATTCTAGTCCACAAACTGAGAACTGAATAAAAGCAATATTAAGATCTGTTTTTATTGTTCTGAGGGGTTTCTTTTGATCTGGATTCTAAACCAGTTTTAAATTCTGGATGAATACTGCTCTCAGACCATGTTGGTAACAGAACCTTTCAAGGAATATTTGAGTTTTCTTTTGTCCAATAAAAATTAAGAACACTTACTGCAGTTTATGTGTCTTTCTAGGATTTAGGAGAACTGGTTTTGTTAGTTTATTTGTTCACTTATCTTTACCTGTAATGGAACTTTCTGAAAAGCAAAACCAAGCATTCAAAACACTTAAAAATATTTACTCCTAATCAAAGACAAACAAATAAAATGTGTTTATTATAACTGAATTATTCATGTTATAGATGATACTGCTCATGTCAGTGCATGCCTGTTGTTTGGAATAGTGGACTGGAAAGGTACTCAAGAAACCATCTAGTAGAGCAGGTAAGGTCATGTAGGCAAGGAAAGTAAATTTTATTTAAACAGGATTGGTTTTGGTTGTCATCTTTGCTGCAGTAATTACCTTCCTTCAGCTAAATACTTTCTTTTCAGATTTCTGTGTCTTCTTTATGCAAACCAGCACACTTCTTTCTGAATTTGGTATGTACTGCAGTTTTGTTTAAGGCAATCAAATAAAGCAATAGTTATCTCTTTTTGATGTATCTTTCAAGGCCTTTTTGTAGAAATTTCATCAATGCCAGGAAATTTATTCTGTGCTTGACTGTTAGATGACTTGAGTGAGGTGACCAGGGCAATTTAGGTTTCTGGTTTGATACGTTGCAAGAAACAACTAAATGACAGTTGAAGCAGTTAAATGCTTGATGGCATGTTTGCAAGTTGGTATATTAAATACCAAAAGTATCTCTTTTGAATTATTCTGTGTCTACAGGTGTTGGGAGTTGGGGAAACTTCTTCCACAGCATGACCCGTGGAGAGTGTGCTGCTAGTACTTCTCCTTTGGCATATAATGAATGAAATCCAAAAAGGGGCAGTGTTTTAATTCTCTCTAACCATTCAGCTGCGTTGAAGCAATTCTCTGCTCTAGTGCATTTTGCTGCCTGAATAATCACTTCTTCTCTAAGCCCTTAGGGTCATTGCTTTTTTCTGACCCTATTTCAGAGTGATTGCTTGCCATCTTGCTCCTTTCCCCCTACTTGTTTCCAACAGCCCAATTTACTGGCTTTAAACTTCAGCGTATGGCTTCGTTGATTCCTGCTGTATTTTGGGCACTATGCTACGTAGCAGAAGCTCCTCTCTGTGGACAGGTATAGTTTTTGTTTATACTGTCTTGATGAAGAGTGGATCCTTGTTTCTTATCTATTCTGCTTTGTGTTTGAACTGAGTGAGAAAAGATCAGAAGCAGCTCTGAGAGTTTTTCCTAGCATTATCACAGATCACAGGAGTTGGAAGGGACCTCTGGAGATCATCTAGTCCAACCCCACTGCCAGAGCAGGTTGCACAGGATGGCGTCCAGGCGGGTTTTGAATGTCTCCAGAGTCGGAGACTCCACCACCTCTCTGGGTAGCCTGTTCCAGTGCTCTGTCACCCTCAAAGGAAAGAAGTTCCTCCTTATGTTCAGATGGAACTTCCTATGTTCAAGTTTGTGCCCGTTACCTCTCATCCTGTCACTGGGCACCACTGAAAAAAGACTGGTCCCATCCTCCTGGCACCCTCCCTTTAAGTATTTGTAAGCATTGATGAGATCCCCTCTGAGCCTTCTTTTCTCCAGACTAAAAAGTCCCAAGTCCCTCAGCCTTTCCTCATAAGGAAGATGTTCTAGTCCCCTAATCACCTTTGTAGCCCTCTGCTGTACCCTCTCCTGCAGTTCCCTGTCCTTCTTGAACTGGGGAGCCCAGAACTGGACACAGTACCCCAGGTGCGGCCTCACCAGGGCAGAGTAGAGGAGTAGGTTAACCTCCCTCCACCTGCTTGGCACACACCTCTTGATGCACCCCAGGATGCCATTGGCCTTCTTGGCCACAAGGGCACATTGCTGGCTCATGGTTAACTTGTTGTCCACTGGGACTCCCAGGTCCCTTTCCACCAAGCTGCTTTGCAGCAGGTCAGTCCCTAATCTGTACTGGTGCATGGGGTTGTTCCTCCCCAGGTGCGGTACCCTACACTTGCCCTTGTTGAACTTCATCAGGTTTCTCTCTGCCCAACTCTCCAGCCTGTCCAGGTCTCGCTGAATGGCAGCACAGCCTTCTGGTGTGTCAGCCACCCCTCCCAGTTTTGTGTCATCAGCAAACTTGCTGATGGTACCCTCTACCCCTTCGTCCAAGTCATTGATGAACATATTGAACAGAAGTTCAATATAACTGATGATCTAACAGAAGTTAGATTGTCAGTTAGATCGAGAGGGGAAGTGGGTGCAGCCTGTTATCCTAGGAGCAATCCTAAGAATTTCTACTCACGAAAGATGGTCCTACACTTCCTATATCCTCTCACTGATAAGACAAGACAGGTTGGCCGCATGTCCCACATGCTGTGCTATATCCCTGTAAGGATAGCATGAATAGACTCATAAGAGCTCTGGTCCTGTAGGTGTATCTTGCTGCTGCAATCTGTTAAAGGGAAAGCGGGGCATTCCAAGCAATGTTCCCCTGACCTGTATTCCCCTTTCATGGGAGACTGGGGGCAAGAGCCCCTGTGACAAATTCCCTTAGGTCCTCTTTCCCTGTTCCTAACTCCAGCTATGTCTTTTGAGCAACTGGCTGATATTGATCAGTGCCTTGGCAAGCTAGAGCAGAAGGGTTTTGGAAATCCTAGCAGAAACTTCTATGTTTGCATTCATTGAATTGGCAGTGTCCTTACCAAGGCAGGATTTGAAGGGACCAAGTTTTCTGTTGTAATTTTTCTGCTTAGCAGAAAGAAATTCTAAACCGAAGTTTTTTTGGTTCAATGCCTGTGTGGTGAATAAACCCATGGAATGTTACACTGAAAAATTTCAGTTGTATCTTTCATAATTATACTAAGATGGTGCCTCATTTAAATCCTAAGCCCGTATAAGAGTCTGTGAATGGAATATCATGTAGTCTCAGTTGCGTTTTCTCATTAGACCTACAGGAATGCACATACATGGGTCAGTTTGCAGGATGCAACCTGTTCATTTTCCTGGGTGTGTCACTTGTGGTGTAAAGCTTTAAAAATGTGTATGCCACCTTCCAGAGATTCCCATTAGTTTTGTGTTGTATATTGGTAGTTTTTCACTATTTTGTGCTTCATTGCAAAAAGGAAAAAAAAAAAAGTGAGGGAACAGAGGAAATACTGGGAAAATGAAGCTTTTATCATTTAAATAGCATGTTTAATTTTTGTCTTGTATTCTTTTGTGTTTCTGTGGATGGTAAAAATAACAGTAATACCTTCTCCCAAAACTCAAACAAAATTTCTCTGTATGTAACACAGACTAAGACTTATTTCAGAGGGTCTAAGACTTGGATAGTTTTGAAGTTGTCAAGGTGTTTCACAACACCAGCTTTGGAGATGCAAATTCATTGCATTAGCGGGTCTTCTGTTAACAGTTCAGTAAATGAGAAGTTGTATTTAGCTCAGTAACTGATGAATATAACATACAGTTCTCTGTGTGCCCCTGTCTTCTAACATTTCTCATAACTATCCGCAAATTGTTCTTGGTGTTTCATTTCAGTTGTGAGCCTATAAGCTCAATGTGAAAATTGCTAACAAGTCTTATTTGTAATTTTAAACTTGACATCAATATTTCATTAATTCTGGAGGTTTTGCATTTAAATACAAAACAAATTACAGGCTACAGATATTTCCCCTCAACAAAAAAAGCCAAACCAAAACAAAAACCCAAACAAAACCAACCAACCAAAAAAAACCCACAAACCAAACCCAAACAGACAAACAAAAAAAAACCCCAAACCCCTCTACCAATGTTTGATTTGGTGAAACTGCCAGCTGGAATAGTTAGGAGTCAAAATGTCATAGTCTTTCCTTTCTGATATGTCTTCATCCACTTCTAGAGGAAGTATTAGAAGTTGCTAACAGTGTTATGACTTACCCATGAATTAAAAAGTCAAGCAGAAAATGAGTGAAATGACACCTGCCACAAATGATGTGTTCTAAAATGATGCTTTTTTATTACTATTAAGGATCTTTCATATCCCCAAACAGGAATACCTTGTAATACTCCAGAGACATGAATGCCGTTATTACAGTTCTTTAGAGCAAAAAGAGGGATGTGCTTTGTATTTAAGGCAAATGTGTAATGTCCTGATAATAGCTATAGCCACAGAAGTCAAAGTGATTATTTACATAATTATCTAAAAGACAGTACTTGAAACCTAGTCAGCAACCAGCCCTTTGAATTTATTAATCATTTAAGTTTTTAAAAGAACTATTAACTCTTCTTATCTCGACACTTGTAATGTCTGAGGTTGTGTTCAGGGACTGGGAACCTCTTGTGAAGCAGCACATGTGCTGATGAGAGGTGGAAGAGAGGAAGGAGTTGCTGTTTATATGTATGTATAAAATAAAAACAATGAGGATGCTGAATTAAAAAAAAATGTTGAAAACCAAACAAATAATAAATAATAAAAAATAAAACAAACTTCTGCTAGTGTAGTCTTAGGGATGCTGAGAGATACTTGATGTTTTTGTTTTTCTTTGAAGTGTGTGTATGTCAAAGTTTACTGCATTTGGATAATTTCAGAATTAATATAGTTAGTGGGAGCTGGTGTTTGCAGCCTTATGGTAGGAGGTAGTTTCCTGCCAGGAGAACTGTCTTCACAAATATAGAATTTGATGGTTAGGTATTAATCAATCTAAATGACTGAAAGGTAGAAACAGCTGCTTCTTGTTGAGCACAGGTGTTTATTAGAAACTTGTCTTAAATAGACAATGAGAAATGTAAGAGTAGGTGGCACACTGGATTTAGAGCATTTGGCTGTTACCTCAGCAAGCTTAAGTTAAAACCCCAAACTAGGTCACAAATGAAAATGAGATTTATAGTGATGTACAGTGAAAAATTGGCACAGTACATTATCTTTTTGCCAAGTACCTCAGTCTCCATTGTCTATATGCTTTGTGCCCCACATTTTAAGATACAGTAGTATGTTTGATTAATTATAGAAGTCTTATATACATATATATGTATATAAATATATACATATACATTTAAAGTATATACAAATACATAAAAATTCATAAGTAACTTCATCCTTCACTCACGTTAATCTTGTGATTAAATCAAAGCCTATAGACAGTCTTATTTGAACATAGAACCCACTTGGATTGAAATCTATTTTAGGCAGCAGAGATGAAGTAAAAGATGTTAACAAAATAATGTAAATAATATGGTAGAAAATACACTTAACCATGTTACTTTTGGAAATGGAGGGCTGCTTTGTAGAAAACAAAGCCTAGAGAAAAGAGCTCTAGCAAAGAAGCCTAAACTATAACTTTTTTCTTAACAGTAGGGATAACAAGGACAATGTGTTACTTCTGGGTAATCTTAAACTAACATAATATATTTGGGTACAAAACTTTTCTAAATGAAATAACAACAATATTAATGTAGTTGGAAAAAAGGAAGTAATAGGACTACTTCAGTCTGGTGGAGTGTGGTGGGGTTTTTTTTTTTGCTTCTGTTATTTATTTCTTCATTATCTTGGCAATATTTGGCCATAAAAATAACTCTTGGCTGAAATTAACATTGTGAAATGTTAGAGCAATGAGTTGTCTCCTTGCTTCCTCGCAGATTCTTTTGTAATTCCTATTTGCTTCTAATAGTAGCTATCTGGATGGATACATGAGAACTTTGGGACTGCTGTTAATGTTCTTCTGAATCAAGACTGAATACCCAGAATTTTGAGTATTTCAGACTTTACTCTTTTTCTGAGAAAATGAGTGACCATTACACGAAACTGTGAGTGCAAAAAGTTCAGTCAATGAATTGAGTAGATGGGCTGCCTCTTACTCAAAATAGGAGTTACTTTTATACAGCTTTTTTAACCTTTTGGATTTTATTTCTAAAGTAGCATTTGCAGCCATAATTAAATGAGACAGTGATACAGGGAAATATTTTGTGTTTGTATCAAATGCCAACTTGATTTTCTATCAATTCTTAAAATTAAGCATAGTGGCAGGCTTATTTATAGGCAGAATTTTGGATGACATCTATGAACTACCCTGGGCATTTCTAATGGAGTCTCATAGGATTTTGTCCAACAATGATGTTAAAACAGGAAATACCAAATGTGTGTCTTAATCCAGATAAGAGAGATGAAGCTACATTTCTTGAAGCTTTTTCCAGGTCAGTGGAGGATATTGTGCTGTTTGCAGTGTCTTTTAAAAGGCACTGATTTCCAAGTTGAGACGAAGAGGACCGCTGCCACCTGGAAAATATTGGCAAGATTTGAACTGTTAATTGGTGTAGCAATTCTGTAGAAAGTATGCAGTTCACTGTTGAACTCTGTAGACTGACTCAACTCTGCTCAATTTTATAGAAACTTTCCATAAATATTACATGTAAATCCATATGTGTAAAACTAGATAGCATAAAAAGTTTTTTAGCTGTTAATAACTTCTAAAGGATTGGGGATGATACAGTATTTAGTAGTTTGGGTTTCTTAAAGTATAGCACAACAGCCCTCCTCCCTCCAAATGAAAGGTTTGCATTAGAAACTATTTTCTGACATCAGGTTAAACCTCAGGAAAACAGGTCAACCATTTTTCAGTAAAATATGTGTACTTGGGTACCTGTGTTAAACAATTAAGCTGTAGTCTCTGAGAATCTGTTTTTGTTCATCTCACAGATACAGAATCAGGTGCTTTTAGAGTCATATTAAAAAGAAAATAGTTTCTTGATGGATATCTACTATATTTGTTAGAGGAGGAATAGTGGCACAATGCGAGCTATAGGTAAGGAGCAGTTTTTCTGAAGATAATCCAATTTGTAATTTGTTAAAAATCTGTGTGTGGTTTTCTTCTCATTACATAATGTGAATATCACTATTCAAAAAGGCTAAGAATCCGCTGAAGGGTAATAATGTATTTAATGACAGATTTCTGAGCGCTGATCTTCCACCCCCCCATACCTTGCTGCCTCTCTTCAGTCAGCTTCCTAAAGTGTTTTTCATGCTGGCTGCACTCTGCTATTCTCCCTCATACTGTATTAGTGTCTTGGCAGACCAGATTTTCTTAGGCTTTGCTGTCTTTCTTAATTTTTTTTTTTTTTTTTTTAAGTAGGATTTCTCACTATGCAGTGTGGCCAGGAGTTACCATCTTCTAAGTGAACCCTTGTATCACAGGAACAGAAATAGATTTCCTACTGAGAAAGTGATTATAAATGAAACTTTCCACGCAGCAAGTTCCAGATCATGCAAGCTGCACTGATCCTATATAATACTGCCTGAAAAAGTTGTACTGATGGAATTGGATTCTAATTTCTACACTTCAGTAGGCATAATTAACCCCAGTAAGATGAACTAGAGTAATACCATTTAGTTCCTTCTGTGGGGAAAGTTAGCAGTCACAGGGAATTACAGGTTGTATACAAATCAACATGCATAAAGGCAGTTATTCTGCTACTTTCAGGAGAACTGGCTACATTAAGGACACCAAATAATTCTTCTGTTTGCTGTGCTGGTTGGACTACAGCTGGAGTAGTAGGTACCATTTTGAGATGTAGATGAGTTGGAGAAGTTCTAGAGGAGGGAAGTCTAGAAAATGATGCATGAGGAATGCTAGATTAAATTGCTTAATTCAGAGGAGAAAAGCCTGAAGGTAGATATTTGTAAAAGGTAAGCAGAAATAAGAAAGGAATTACCTGTTTTCCGGGTCCATTCTGAGTAGGACAGGAAGTAATATATTTAAGTTGAAGTAAGAAAAAAATTAAGTTAGACATTTAGAAAAACTTTCTAATAATAAGGATAAGTCACTACTAAAATAGATTGCCTAAGAAGATTGTAGACTTCTGCCATTGGAATTATTAAGAACAGATTAGACAAATAACTGTGAAGAAAGATTTCAGTATGGTTGATTCTGCCTTGGGATAGGCGTTAGGGAATTTTGTAACTGAATGGCAATTTAAAGGGTTTTTTTGAGGGGGGGGGGGAAGTCATGTACCACATAACATGGTGAGGAGGTAGAAGAAAATACCTAGGTAGTCTCATACAGTATTTCCACAGTAATTTTAATTTACAGTAGAATAAATATTTGGATTACCTTTAATGTTACTGTATTACTTTTATTTTCTGCATCTGGTTTGTCTACCAGCTCTTCACAAGACTGTGCCCACATTTGCTTATTTCTAGTCACTTTATAGGTTTCCTTTTAAGTCTCACAGTCACACGTTCAGTTTCCCATTCTAAATGACCTGTCATGGTCTGTGTTCTGTAAATTCATATATCATGCAGCCTAAGGAAGGGAACAGATTTTTTTGAAACTTTTATGTAAGTGAAAATACATTGCTTAAGTAAGATGTCATGTAAGTTTGTACTTAGAAAGGAACATCTACTTCTATGCAGTATTCTTTCAGTAGTTTTTGGGACTATTATAAAAACGTGCGATAGAGTAACAGCCATTTTCAGAAACAGTAAATAAGGAAATAAAACACCTATGGGAGTTAAACCTTAAATTAATGTTTTTCACCAATCAAAGATTATATTCCTGCTAACTTCATTAAAAAAACTCCAAACAACAAAAAACAAAAACAAACAAAAAACAAACCCCCACAAAATCGAATGAAAAATTCTCAAAATCGCGGAAACTAAACACTCCAGGAAAAAAATAGATTTGTGCCACACATAAGCATTAAGCTTCTTGAAATACAGAATATATTCTTATGGGGGGGGAAAAAACATTGTTGCATTGTAGTTTTAATTTTATTTTTTGTGGGATTTTTGGATTGTTTTGGAGCCTGGTTTTGTTAAAATAAGTTAGAGGGAAGAAATGAATACTTGACTTAAGCAGTAGGGACATTTTACAAAAGAAACTGTTACTTCATCAATGGATAAAGTAAGGCCTATTTAAGAGCATGTCTTTGATTAGTTGGCATGGAAAAGTTGTTAGGAATGTCCTTACGGTTTCTAAATATACATTCTCCTATTAATGCAAAGCAGTGTATAACAAGTATAGGACTGTGATTGGCATATGCAAATACTTTCTTAATGTGTTAAATATTTATTCCTCTTGATTAGTCACTGAAGAAAAATTAGAATTGCAGTATGTTCAGTATATTCTGTTTTAATATATGTTGTGGAAAAAAAATTAACCAACAGCAAGGTTCAACAATAAATGTGAAAATGCAGGAAAAGAAATGCAAATTCTTAGGATTTTTCTTAGGTGCCAATCAATGCTTTATGCCTCAAAAATAAAAAATCTGGCTTTTTGGGTTTTTCAGAACATGTTTTTCAGCTCTTCTTTTGGGGGAAAAAAAATTAAAAAACCTTCTTAGTTTTGGTATGAGAAATGGCCTTTTGATCTTTTCTGTATTTCTTTCTGATATCATAGTGCTCACTGATTCTGGTTTGTTCTGTAAGGCGGTCCAAATTTACTTTCCTTCCTTCTCAACGTATTCAGCTGATCTCATCTGGGATATGTGAAGAGCCTCTTTCCCTGCTGTAAAGGTTAGGCACAAGATCTTGAGCTAGGAAGATTGCCCCTACTTGTATTTGAAGGATTTGATCTTATAACTTTGAAGCAGTTATTGATTTTTATTTTTTTTAATGAAACAAATTTTTGTGAAAGATGAAAAAGAGATGGAGCAAAATTTTGCAGCAATGGAGAGAATAGTCCTTGACTAACACACAAATACTGATATTGAGGTGAATCCATATAGTAAAATATACTTTGTATCTTATATTCAGGTACATCTGAAGTAGGAATTGCGAAGCGATATAGCACTTCATAAAATTTTGAACAGAAATGTGACACTAAGTAATATAGAGATAAATTAACCTCTTTATAACCCCTTCTTTTATTTAACAGTGAATATTTATAATACTATGAATGTGCCTTATGCTTTGTTTCTCCTAATGTACCTGTGTTATAAATCAGACGTCTGTCTGTCCATCTACCAGCAGTTTTGTGGATCTTCGTGTTCTGCTAGTGGCAGAAAATACCCAATGACTTCTCTGGTTTAAATTAGTACCCCTTTCCAAAAGATTTGACGATACTATTCTTTTACAGGAAGATACAGGAGATGACATGACTGCATTTTTCACAGATCTATAAATATTACAGCCAGGAAGGGCCATTTTAATAACCTGCTCTGACGTCTTATGTATTGCAGGCCATAGATTTCGTCTGTCTGATCCTTCATTTTGGACCAATAATTTCTGACTGAACTAGAACATACTTTTCTCTTTTTCTTTAAATGCATCAGCCTCGATTTTAAAGTCTTTGCAGTGGTAAATATAAATGTTACCACTGTAACTTCAAACTCAATTATATTTGCCATTATTTTATAACAGTGGTAGTATTCCAGGGGAATATAGATGTCCCTTTGTAGCATGTTTTGACTGCCCTGTGTTGACTTCAGCTTTTAGCCCTTGTGTATCTGGTATATGTCTGTCTGCTAGATGAAACAAGCTATAGTGCCACGTATCTTTCACGTAAGCTATTACTGACAGATTAGCTTGGTGAGTGACTAATCTGTCGCTGATGCTTCTGAATGTCTTTAACTCTGCTGTGCGGTATCCTGATTTCTTTCTATAATGTGGTAGATCTGTTTTACATGTTTTCTTGACACGTCTCTAACTCTTCATAGGTTTTGATTATAACCTTGCCAACTAAAAAATATTGTTGCGTTTATAAAATGACAATATACAACATGAGCTGCTCCCTGTGCTTTCTGTTTAGAAAGCTGGAGTCTAGGTGTGATAAACCTGTGGTACTTAAGCAGGCCACACAAATTATTCTGGCTGCCCTCTCATCCCTGAAGTTTTCTCAGCAATGAGCAGGGAGCGGGGTGCAGCATGTAGGTGTCGTTTTGGCTATTCCACTTCTGTGACTGAAGAGTGTGTAGTCACGTTGGCTCATCTGGATTTTGGTTATTTGACAGGACCCCACCGTTAGTCACAGAACATAACTACATCCATGAATACCTGGTGTTATATGATAGAGAATATTGCCCTTGATGTGGTAAGAGGTTATGTGACAGTCGTACTGCTTATCTATGTGTTGTTTATGGGATCTGGGATTTGATAATCTTTGGAAAGAAGAGTGATACAGAAAAGTTCTTGGTGTGACTCAAGAAACTTCAAGTAATACCCCTCTGTCTTGCTATATATTTATTTTAAATAGAACAGTCCCTTTATCTTAGCATTTTTCACAACGATTATTACAAAGCAGTGTCATGCTCTTATTTATTCTTTATTCTTTTCAGCAAAGTGCAATAGCTGCATCAAAGGCTATCTACTCTTCCAAAAGAAACTGTTTATCAAAAAATTATCAGCCTAGGTGAAAAGGGAAATTGTTTTCACTTTACTAGTGCCAAAGGGCTGATCTAATAAAAACAACGCTTGTAAGTCACCTCCGTTACATTATACAGCTACTAAGAAAGCAATGGTCATGACTGCAAGTGAATACTTATGATATTTCACACTTCTTGCAGCAAAATGAATGTTCTGTGGCTTGCTATGTAAGTCTTTATATCTGTATATAAACCATATGACAGCACTAAAATTATTTTGATTGGAATTTTATGCATCACTGCCTCTTTTCCAAAAAAATTAATGCCTTCAATCTGGCACACAAACATGGGATCTGCTCCTGTAATCAGCTTTGCTAAGGTTCTGCTAGGGACCAAGCATCAATATTAGCTTGATTTCAAAATCAGTGACGTGTGACTTAGGCTGCTAAGTTGTAAGTTGATATCATGTTCAGCATTGTCCAAACAATGTAATTAATATGTAAAGAAGCCAGAAATAACCCTGAAAAAAACCCTATTTCTTATATACAAAAACATGAAAGTATACCTTTAGGTAAAGTTAATATTTCTCAACAAAAAGAAATATTGTAAACTTAAACTGCATGTGTCTTTTGCTTGCTTCTAGCAAAAGCTTTCTGTGGCCAGGCACTGATTCACAGGAGAACACCTGGCAGGAGCGTGGTTAGCCTTTCCCCATGGCCATTGCTGCGGCTTCTCCAGTGTGCAGCAAGGGAGGAGCGGGAGGTACCCGCCGTGCCTCTCATCATTCATTGCTTTGCACCAGTGTTTGTATAGCTCTTACCGGGAACCGTTGCTTTTGGGGTGTGGTGTAGTGCAGCACTCAGACTAGCTCAATGTATTGGGCTTCATTAGGGATATTTTCTCTCAGCTGTCAGCTGACTGAAGTATATGGTGGTTGTTTTTATTTTTTTTTCCTCCCAGTCTGTTGCTCATGTTACCAGCTGTTTATCCGCTTCTCTTCTTTTTATTCAGAAACATAAAATACATTATTGGCATTGCTTTTATGCCTTGAAAATGTTTTGAAGTACAATTATTTCGACAGCTCTTCATATTAGAGAGCTTTGTCCCATTTCATCAAAAGGAAAGTGCGGGTAAAGATCTTCATTCAAACCACCAGTGATTGGAATAAAGTGGCTTACAATGTGCCTAACAAACTGATGCTAGTTCTTAGAGGACAGGTCAAGGAACTTCTTTAAAAACCTAAGAGTTTGCATGGACCTTGTCTCATAAATTCTTCTTTCTTGCTCCCTTGTTTTTATTTCCTTTCCACATGTTTATAGTTTTATGTTTGGAGTAACAGATGTCTGTTAATAAGTATCCAATTAGTGTTTGAGAGTTCAAATGTAAATAATTTGTAGTAGATGTGGTAGTGAATATTTTTAAAATTGGTGTATACAGCTTCAAAGATAGTAGGATAACAGATATTGAATTCCTGTTCAGCTAGACTCCTGGAGAGAAAATTTAGCTGTGACTTGGTCAACTTGTTCAGCGTTGCCTCTGGACTTAGATCTCATCTATTGATTTACTAAAAAAACTGAAACAAAACAGAAACCCCCAGCTGCTTCTTTTTTCTTATTCAGTGATACTTGTTCTTAACGACTATTGTTCCATACTGTAGTGAAAGAAATGAGCGTTTCTGAGTATGTATTTATATTCATTATCATGGTTGTAACATTTTGAAGAGTAGGATGGTCAGTTTTCCCAGTGGGGTAAGGCACCTAGAGGTGTGTGTTATGGCCTGAACTATAAAACATAATCATAAAGGATGCAGAAAATGGGGTAAATTAGTGAAGTTACAGTGTGCTGAAGATATTAAGCTCTTTCAGAAAGCTTTTATGTTAATAGATTATCGAATTTCATCTGCTATTTTATCACTCTGGATAGATTAATGTGAAGTAATATATATGAACGGAATAAAAAGGTTCTATTTCTACATTAAATGAATTCCTATATGTAATGAATCTTGAACTTTCTGTTATCAGTCAGAAAAAAGTTGTAGCAGCTAGTTGTATTTAAAATGTGAGCATAGTAGTTGTTGAAGGAGCAACTAAAATGTTAAAATGGGAATAGAGAATGAAGTGGAAATCATTATTTTGCTACTGTAAAGATTCATGGTTCACTTGGATCTTGAATATGATACGCTGATCTCTGTGTTGCACCTCAGAAAGAGTACAGGGGAATAGAAAAGATATATTAAAGGCGTGAGCAAGGATTTCTCAGGTTGGAAAAGGGACAGTGGAGAGAAGGGAGGGAGACAACACAGATCATTACTTTTTAAGTGGGATGAAGTTGAGATGGCTCTTCATGTATGCGTGGAAATCATTCCTGCAGGACGTTCTAGATTCTGCAAGTTTATGTGAGTTTACACGGGCAAACTCCTAGGAGAAACACTAACCCAAAACCAATAGAAAGGCACAACCTCTGGCTGAGAATGTCCCTGAGCTGCAAGTCATTGAAGGTGGTGTAACACTGTGGGGAATATCTGTAGGATTTAAATTCTTTCCTGGGTATCCGCTGTAGGCCTCTATCAGATACAGGTGACTGGGTTATGTCAGTATTTTGGTCTGACCTTTTATAGCTGTTCGTATGCATTTTATTTAGTTTCTGCGTAGTCCAGTGTTGTTCTGCTTTCCAGTGTCTCATCACTGACCAGGAATAAGAGAGGAACAGGCTGGCAGATATGCTTATTTAAATTTATAATTTCTGCCTTAATTTCTCTTGATCTAGAACAGTTTTCCCTACTGCTGCTGTGGTCTAATTTCAGAAGATGTAAAGCAACGGCAAAAGAAATAAGCAAACCAAACCAAAATACTCTTAAACAAAAACCTCTTTTCATTGGCTTGGATCTATTTTGTGTGAAGGATAATTTAAATTATATTTAGTATTTGCTTGCTACTGAACTAGAAAAATTAGAAGTCTTGTGATTGCCTAGGGGAAGAAAGTATATCAATAATGTAAAATAATCAGGATTCTATTTTTTATGAGCAAAAATAGTGGGACAAGAAATATGAAGAGAGACTTGACTCTTTCCCCCACCCCCAATTTTCTTTTCATCCAGAAGGAATCTACTGGCATGTTGATGGTGTGTCTTTTGTTGTGTTGTCTCTGATTTATTACAGCACTTTTTTTTAAATTTTTTTTTCTCTTGCAGGTTAACAGAACCTTCTGGATATTTAACAGATGGACCAATAAATTATAAATATAAGACTAAATGTACATGGTTAATTGAAGGATAGTAAGTATTTTCATAGCTTAAGTTTTCTGACAGTTTGGTACTGTGTATTCTAGAGATCTAAAGAACTCCTCAAGTAGAAACTGCATCTGGATCCAATATAAACAGGTTTTTTTTGTTTGTTTTGTGTTTATTTAAATGTTATAAAAATTAAAAAAAAAAAAGTTGAAGTAGGATTTTCAGGATTTCTCAGTTGGCCAAATTCCATTCCCATTCAAACTGCTGGCAAAAGTTAGGCTGACACTGGAATTTGGCCAGTGCTGCAGGCTCTCAAAACCCCATGATAAATTGTTGCCTGTTTGAGTACCTTTATGTAAGTTCCAAATGTGGTTACAGAATCCTATTATTTAACTCATTATCTTACTTATTTATCTTATTTAACTCATATCAGTGATAAATGAGGAATGGCTTCAAGTACAGAATACTTCCAGTTTCATGATAATTATTCAGTTACATGTTGCTCAAAAGTTAGTGCTTCTATAAAGTATTTTCTCTTGCATTCTAGTTTTCTAGAAGAAAATTACCCCCTTTTGTATTTCCATATTGTCATAATCTCAATTACTTTAGATGTCTTCTCTGTTGCTGCAGTTCAGTAATGATCTATCTGATCTAATTTTGGTCTGCCTATATGCAGATAGTAATTTAAACAGAACAGCAATGAAGTTATGGGTAGTTTGCAAAATCATTTAAGTAGAAGCTTCAATATCTAGGTGACTAGGCTATAGCTGAATATCTTTCTGACATAGCTAGACTTCTCTTTTTACCCAAGCTAGCTCCGGAATATTTGCACTGCACTATACTATGCTAAAGTGGAAACATTCCTCAGGACTGTATGCAAACTCTGCTTTGAAGTTGATCTTCACTCTGTTCCTCCTCTTTGCAGGAGGTGGTAGAGTGGGTCGCTGGAGGAAACAATATGCTTGCACAGTATGTGGAAGAGTAATGCAACCCAGTAACATAGTGCAAAATGTCAACACAGAAGCAAGTCACATATGTATAAAATACTCTCTCTTAAAAAAATGAACAAAGAACTCTCTCAAAATGATCTCTCTCTCTCAAAAAAAAAAAAAAAAAAAAAAAAAACCAAAAAACAAAAGCATATGTTTTCCAGACTGACAAACTGCACTCAAGCCTGTCAGTAGAGGGTGGAAAAAAAAAAAATTAAAATGAAATGAAAGAAAATAATCAGTATGCTGCATGGAATATATTTAGGAGTCTGCGAACTTTGTCATATGAGAAAATTCCACTTTCAGAAATCTTACAGTCCCCATCTGGATCTCTACCAAAAACTGGTGAAATCTGACTGCCAGGTGTCACATGGGGTGGGGGTGGGGAATCTTACACTAATATTACTTGATATTTTAAATTTATACTTTAGGATTTTTATTTTCAATAACTAGTATGATACTGGAATGATGATGTGTAGGTGATTTTTGTCTTGAAAGACTCTTTAAACCTCATAGTCCTGACATTGTAAAGTAAAACTAGTATATTAAAATGGGATATTTTAGTTGCTCTAAATTTGTGGTTCTGAATACTGATAAAACCTGGTGGACTTCAGTCTCTTGTTAAGTTTAGGGATTATTAGAATGGAACTGAAGATGTTGTTGTTAAAGTTTTCTAAAGATAAAGTGAAATATTTACTGCCCTGAATTTTGTTATTTAACTCTTTGAAATGTTTAGTTAGTACTCAAAATGTCTTAGTAGAGTTGTGCTGGCATGATCAATTTTACTGTAAGTTCTTTATCTCATGAGCTCAATACTTCTGTAAATAATGTGTAACATCAATTTTCCTTTTTTTTCAGCCCAAATGCAATACTAAGATTAAGATTTAATCACTTTGCCACAGAATGTAGTTGGGACCATATGTATGTATATGATGGAGATTCAATATATGCACCTTTAATAGCTGTATTTAGGTGAGTGTATTTATTAGCCTTTTAGTCCAAGTCATCATGAATGGACATTTTTAGTTTGCGGGGAAAAAATAACATTAGAGGCTTTAATTTGTTAAATAGCTTACTTTCTTTTGTTAATATCGTGGGAGCATATATTAGAATAAATTGCAAAACACTACTTTTTTGGTTAGGTGGTCATAGCATAAATCCATTATGTGGGTTGTACTTAGTGCTGACATTGCATGGAGTGTTAATGCTCATAAACAAGCAATCAGAAATGTATTTTCCAGTAGGCTCCAATAGTGATTCCCGAGTTTTAATGTGCATTAAATGTGGCACTGGCCAATAGTGTCGGCTCCAATAGTGATTCCTGAGTTTTAATGTGCATTAAATGTGGCACTGGCCAATAGTGTCAGTATCTGATCCTCCTTAAGGGAGAACTGCAATCTGACACTCAGGCAATGTTGCACTATGTGTAAGTTATCAAAAATGGCTGCGAAATGCCTTCTACACTTCTGTATGAAGAATGAAGAGACTTGTTCAGGGCATCTGATACGAAGGCACTTATTTTGTGACATGTTTCTTTAGATTACTAAACTGGACATCATTGTGGCTAAGTCATGGTGGGTAAAATTATCAAATTCTTCAAAGTCCTGGAGCAGAGCTCAAATTTGCTATCAACTGAAATGATGGAATTTCTTTCTGGTTTGTTATGTTATCATTAGCGTATGAGAATTGTTACACAATCTTTTTTTCAGGTGAATATTTGTTGTCTGGAATAAGAGTATTACTTTGTAGTGAGGTTTAGAAATAAACATAAAATCAACAACAATAAACAATGAGCATAGTAACTAACACTGAATAAAGACTGATTATTTGCCTTTCAAATGACAGTAAACCACTGAGGTAAAGAATTAGGTTCATGCACTGCATTTCCTGTGTCTAAGAGAGAAAAAGCAAGGCATATGAATTTTAACGCTTGTTTCTTCCGTTCCTGGACTTTACCAAAATGTTTCAAGTGGTTTATTCCTACCCTTCCATTAAAATTTTGGGAAACATTCCAGAAAGAATATTCTACGCAAGCAGGCTATAGTTTAGTAGAGAGAAGGCATGGGAATCTAATCCTTTGAAGTCAGTAAAAGTTTTATCTTGGGATATCCATTGAGTTCCAAAGTTATATTAAAAAAACCAAACCAACAAACCCAAAAACAAACAAACAAACAAAAAACAAAACAAAAAAAACCCAACCCAAAAAAACCCAACCCCAAACCTCAACAAAACAGAAACTGCATATATAAACACATACTCTGTGGGACAGAAATTGTACTTCATTTTGTGTTATGAAATACCGATTATGCTGCTGAAGCTTAAGAAATACTAATTATGTAAATGATAGTACTTTCTCCTGAAGGAACAAAGCTCAGGTAATTCCTCTTTCCTGCTCAACTATAGCAGTCTACACCACCTTCTCTCCGAATTGTCCTGAACTGTTAGGTAATTGCTTGGTGCTTTTTTTTCTTTTCCTTCAAAAAGTTGTATTTGTAAAACGTGTATAGCTAATATTCAGGACCCTGACTTGTAGCATGAATGGAAGGAAAGAGGAAGTTCCTCTTCCTATGTTCTCTACTTCAAATGTCTTTCAGTTTATTGATTGTTAGTGTTTACCTTGGGATTCTTGTAACTTAATTTATATTTGCGATGTGGCACTGTTTTATGCAGGTGATCCTTTTTCTCATAATTTTAACATATTGCTTGTTTTTCCTACTTCAGTCTTAAATAAAGACTGACATCTTAACATCTTTCTGAAGTTTGAAAAAGTATTTGATTTTTCCATTGAAAATTGCCTTTTCATGGAAATCACTCAATTATCATACTTTCCAAGTTTGAAATTCTTTAATAAGATAAATTTCTAAAGGTGCAAATATTATGTGGAAATAGACTTGGTGCCAAAAGGCAGTGAGTGGTAAGCACATGTCTGAAAATTTTTTTTTTTCAGAGATAAAATAAGTTTTAAAAAATATACTGACAGTGCATGCACCCTCAGAATAATCTGATGTGAAATTTGCATTACTGTGTGAGGGAGAAGGTTTTTTGTTTTGTTTTCCTGGAAAACCCTACCTTAATTTGCAGAGGCACGGACAAGTTTTAGACACATTTTATTGTTTGTTTTTTAAAAAGGAGTTTTTAAATGAGATTTATGGATTATCTTGTCTATATAATTAACAACCAGAATAGCTAACTCCCTCTTTCCCTTTTTTTTTTCCCCTCTCCCAAAGACTGATTAAAAAAATTATTCTCACTTTCTTTTCCAGTGGTCTAATAGTCCCTGAAGTACGTGGCAATGAAACTGTTCCTGAAGTAGTTACTACGTCTGGCTATGCATTGCTACACTTTTTTAGTGATGCTGCTTATAACCTAACTGGATTTAATATTTTTTACTCGTAAGTATATTTTAATAAGTAATTACTTTGTTAATTAGCCTATAATTTCTTTCAGGAGAGTGGCAAACCCAGGAAAAGTGTTTATCTATTGATTTTTATTAATAGTGTAAGAGTTATACTTTGTGATATGTTTCTAAAACCAAGGAGCTGGGGTTGTAATGACTTCTCATTAAGGTACTGAAAAAAAAAAAAAAAAAAAGTATTGTTCAGAGTGAAGCCACATGGCTGTTCCCAAGAGTATGTTTTTCCTATGCCATATGGAACGAAAATGTATCCCTTCCATGATTTATCTAACACATGTAGTTGTCATGTGGAATAGAAGGGAGATCATATCTGCAGTCATGTCAATTCCCTTCTCTTGAACTATGATCATCTGTTGCTTGTGGGTTTTTTGTTTTGTTTTTTTTTTTCTTTCTCCTTGCTGAATGTACTTTTATGGCTTTTGACACCTTCACCAAAGTCCTACTTTTATTTTTGTGCCAACCACAAGAGTTTTTTTTCCATTTCTTCACTCCTTCTTGGGTACTTTTGTCTCCTATTGTCCATTTCAGTCTGCATTCTGCCTTCGTAGTTCTTATCTGCACTGCCCATCTTTTTAGTTTCTCTGATGGCAAAGTCTAATCTGATACAACTATACTTGCATTCCTCCAGTCTGCTTTTCTGTGTCAGCAGTTCTAAAGATGCATCCAATGGACCTGAGCATTTTCCTTCTTATATGGGCCAGTTGTTGATTGCAACTTCTGTCTCATTTGGGACATGCTTGTGACACATAATGTGATGTCTCTTTATACTGGGTGTTTTAGTTCAAGAGGGGATTGCCTGGTCCTGTTTCTTACCGTGATAGTTTTCTCTTGATTGAAGATATTCTCATTCCTTTCTTTCAATTCCTTCAGATTCTGAAATACTAATTTTTGGGATGTGGTAGCCAGCACTGCACTTCAAATCTGGAAGTACATGTCATATT
Source organism: Burhinus oedicnemus (assembly GCA_008921705.1). Taxonomy (NCBI): domain Eukaryota; kingdom Metazoa; phylum Chordata; class Aves; order Charadriiformes; family Burhinidae; genus Burhinus; species Burhinus oedicnemus. Next base: position 430,412 of record VFFE01007183.1, read on the forward strand.
TTTGTCATATTCTTTATTAATTTAAAAGTGCTATTTGTGCTTCTGACTATAGCTTTACTCTTGGCAGAGGTCTTTTGTTAAATTGTCTATGGAAAGATTATTTCTGTAATTTGCAGTGGTTTGCCTCCTTTTACCAGATAATAAATAGCTATTCAGAGTTTGGGAAACCTCACCAAATATGTTGTATTGGAAATGGCATTCTGGAAGACTGGGTGTTTTGAATTTTTGTTGACATCAGTAAAATGCAATCACCTGGCAGCCTTCTCTACTCTAATTAGATACATTTTTCAGTTATCCCTGAAGCTTTTATTGCACTTTATTTGTTTGTCTTGGGAGCAAATGGCAGTAAGGCATGGCATTCTTAAGAAATGAGTGTATGTGCTCTGCATTCTTTCATGACTTGGTAATGTGGTGCATGCTACGTATCACTACCTAATTTTTTGGAAGATTTAAAATAAATGAAAAAAACTGCCAGTTTTTAATTCCATTACATATGACTCAAAGTTTTATGTACTCTGTTCTTCTGTTTCTTCTATTGCAATGAATACTGTTAAGATACCTTTTTTTTAAAATAAGACAACAGTAACTCTTTTCATGATGAAAGTACCACCTATGATTGCTTTCTATGGCTGCATTAGCTTATTTTCTGTGACTAATCTGTTGCACTCTGCTTCTGTTACCCTCTTTCTTCCTTGATAATCTCAAAGCAGTTTTTTACTTCATCTTTTGACTTCATCTTGAGGAACCACTTGTATCCCTTTATTTTGGGGAAGATAGAAGCACAGCATTTGTGACTAAAACACAGATGGGATCAGGCCCAGCCAGCATGGGTTCGTGAAAGGCAGGTCCTGCTTGACCAGCCTGATCTCCTTTTATGACCAGGTGACCCACGTGGTGGGTGAAGCAAAGGCTGTGGATGTTGTCTACTTAGACTTTAATAAGGCCTTTGACACAGTCTCCCACAGCATTCTGCTAGAGAAACTGGCAGCCCATGGCTTAGACAGGTGTATTCTTCACTGGGTTAAAAACTGGCTGGATGGCCGAGCCCAGAGAGTTGTGGTGAATGGTGTTAAATCCAGCTGGCGGCAGGTCTCAAGCAGTGTTCCTCAGGGCTCAGTTCTGGGGCCAGCCTTGTTTCATATCTTTGTTGATGATCTGGATGAGGGGATTGAGTGCACCTTCAGTAAGTCTGCAGGTGACACCAAATTAAGCGGGACTGTTGATCTGCTTGAGGGTAGGAAGGAAGGCTTTGCGGAGAGATCTGGACAGACTGGATTGATGGGCTGAAGCTACTTGTATGAGGTTTAAGAAGGCCAAGTGCCAGGTCTTGCACTTCGGTCACAACAACCCCAGGCAACACTACAGGCTTGGGGAGGAGTGGCTGGAAATCTGCCTGGCACAAAAGGATCTGGGGGTCCTGGTGGACAGCCGGCTGAACATGAGCCAGCAGTGTGCCCAGGCAGCCAAGAAGGTGCCAATGGCATCTTGGCCTGTATCAAGAATAGTGTGGCCAGCAGGAGTAGGGAAGTACTCGGCACTGGTGAGGCTGCACCTCTAATACTGTGTTCGGTTTTGGGCATATAGGAGGGACATTGAGGTGCTGGAGCATGTCCAGAGAAGGGCAACAAAGCTGGTTGAGGGGTCTGGAGAACATGTCTTATGAGGAGCAGCTGAGGGAATTGGGATTGTTTAGTTTGGAGAAGAGAAGGTTGAGGGGAGACCTTATTGCTCTCTACAACTACCTGGAAGGAGGTTGTAGTGAGATGGGTGCTGGTCTCTTCTCCCAAGTGACTAGTGATAGGACAAGAGGAAATGGGTTCAAGTTGTGGCAGGGGAGGTTTAAGCTGGACATTAGGAAAAAATTTTTCACGGAAAGAGTTATCAAACATTGGAACCGGCTGCCCAGGGAAGTGGTTGAGTCACCGTCCCTAGATGTGTTTAAAAGTCATGTAGATGTGGTGCTTAGAGACATGGTTTAGTGGCAGACCTGGTGGAGTAGGGTCAATGGTTGGACTGGATGATCTTAAAGGTCTTTTCCAACCTAAACGATTCTATCATTCTAAAATGCCATGCCAGTTGCAAACAACAATAGTTACTCCAGAACTCTGAGTAAATTTTGTGTTCTGGGAGTCAGGCAACCTGCTTCCAACTCTGCTGATGCAGTTTTTTTTCATTCTGTTTGAATCCTTAATGAACCTGTTGGAGTGGAAATATGTCTACTTTTAAACTGGCATCTCTATTGCTGGAAAGACATAACTCTTCACCCTTCTGTAGAACATTGTCTCTGTGAAGTCAGGGGGGAAGCTCCTCACTGCTGTGGTATACAGCAGTTAATGCCATCAAAGGTTTTAATGCCATGTGTGTTACTCGGCAAAACCCCCAGAATGTTTGCAGTTCAGACATACAATTTTCTTTTTGGTAGTGCAACAGAATCAGTCCTCTCAGGTATGAGAAAATGAACTCTCCTGACTGTCCTACAAAAACTACATTTGGCCAAAGGCCAGCCTTGAAGAATTCTTTGCTTTTTCAGCTCATTCTTTGATAAAGAGCAAGGAAGGCTATGAATGGTATCCAGCTCTCACATCTACAGGGAGCAGTCTGTGTTATCATCAAGGGTTTGTAGTAACAGTTTATTCTGAGTTTCAACCCAACCCTTTGCTGTGAGTCATCAAAAACATTTCAAATCCTTTTTGGACTTCATCAGGCGCATACTGCCTGAGATTCTGTTCATGGAGACTCTTGGCCCACATTCTTCAGTGTCCTCCATCCCTCCTCTTCTCTAAGGAATTGTCTGCATTTCTGGAACCAGTTTGCATAATTTTGCAGTCCAGTCACCTGTGATCTCAGTGTTTGGTAGGGCGTATCACAGAAATGCTAACTCCCATAACAGTCACAGACTTCTTTCAGCCTAATCTTTCCTCTTCTTGCATCTCTGACTGTGGAGTTAAGGAAGCAAGGTTAAGGTGGCTCAATTATTAAGGATTCAAAGTATTGAAATGCTACCTGTAAGTAGTTTCAGGATATTAGCCATCTTTTATTTTTCCTCACTTGGTTTTTTCCAATTTTATTCTCTTCAGGTGTTAGACATACTGTTTTATAGCAGGGATCAAAGCCACTCAGGAAAACCCTTTAACTGTATGCCTGTGGTGGAGAGGTTTTAAGGCTTACTGCTCACAGTCACTTCCAGTGCGGTTAGAGATAATACGCATTTTAAGGGACTGACCAGAGTGCTGATACTGGAACATAGGAAAAAATAGATGGTGATCTGTCCAGGCAGGGCCTGTCCTTCTGCTTAATGTCAATACTTCTTGTTAAAGTACAAGGTGTTTGTGATCATGACTGCATAACTTTGTACGTAAGCCTGGATGAGAACCTTTTCAGCTCATTTGTGGGTAAAATCATCATGAAACTTGTGTTTTGTTAGTACATAGAAATTTTTCAGGAAAAAAAAGTACTTTATTTAACAAATACTGTTGGATAACTGTCAGCTAAAACCACTGCCATCAACTCTTTGTTTGTAATTTTCCTTATTTTGCATGTTTTTTTTTTTTTTTTTAGAATTAATTCTTGTCCTAATAACTGCTCAGAACATGGAAAGTGTACAACCAGTGTGTCCATACCAAGCCGGGTATACTGTGAGTGTGACAAGTATTGGAAAGGAGAAGCCTGTGATATTCCATACTGTAAAGCCAACTGTGGCAGTCCAGATCACGGGTACTGTGATTTGACAGGCGAGAAGCTGTGTGTTTGCAATGATAGCTGGCAAGGTAAGGTTTTGTTATTTGGAATCAAGTTAATCTTTAAAAAATAACTGCTTTTAATGCATCCTATCTAGTATGCAAATTAGCATCTTTAAAGAACAAACATAAATGAAAAAAATAATTTCTGGAGCAAATTTACATGTGGACCTAGATATGTGTACTTTAATACCATAAAAGGCTCACAGCTTTATTTTTTTTGTCTGAAGCTACTGCGGAAACATCTGACCTAGACTTTCTTGTGGTGGGCATTCTTCTTTTTGGATCATTAATTTGAAAAAAAAAAAATATTGGCAGTATTTATGCAAGGGTTATGAGCACTTCTGAAGACTAAGTTCCTTCATAGCCTAATTTCCTATTCTATTCATTTTTTTAATTGTCTAGATAGATTTGATTTTTCTTCCTCCCTTTCTTAATGTCACATCATCCCATCATATTTTTAGTGCTTCATGAAGTGTAAGTATTCACTGTCTGGTTTTTAGTTGTGTATTATTTGTATAGCCTCTCAGTGGAAAAAGGAAGGTAAGCTGTTTTGTTACGATGGTACAAGAGTGTGTGTATGTGGACACATACTGTGGATTTATGGATATACTGTAAGCATGTGCTATGGTTTTACTCCCAGTACCATAAATACTTGTTTCTTATTAAAGGTCAATTATTTAAGATTGTAAATGTTTAATTCACTTACTATAATTTGCTAGAGGTTTGTGAATTTCTTTCTTTTTATCCTTTACCGCTCCTGTTAGAAGTCTCAATTGGATTAACTTGCTATGCGTTGAAATTGCCATTCTTATCTTAAAAGAAATATTAAAATACTTCCAGACTACTTAGCTGATATGCCCTCTTCCCATTACTTCCTGCCTCTACTTTTGTTTTATTGCTGTTTCTTTTTGCATGTCAAAGGAAATGACTTTTTTACTTCTATTAGCCGTCACATCTATTAGACCAAAAACACCATGAGATTTAATACATTTCTCTTCTTAATAATTAATGAAGTTGTTCATTAAAAGGCAGTCAGTGCACCCGCAGAAGGGAAGTGGGTTAGCAATATGGTAATTGAGTGGAAACACTGCAGACTTGTTACTGAGTCCTTCAGAACCTTTCATGATCATAGTGCATAAAAAAAGATCCTGAAAGCCTAATCTCTGTAAGGAAGCTGTGAATAGAATTTGCAGCAAGAATATCACCCTTTTATTTGTGCATTGATTCAATGCAATTTCAGATGGCTGTGTACAAAATGGGAAAACCCCCAAATCTTTGGAATAGCTTTTTAGGCTACACCTTAATTTACAGTGCTACAATCCTCAATAGAAGTTTCAAGCATGAAAAAAATTTAAAATTCTAACTTTCCCTATTAGTACCTTCTTTTCATCTAGCATTTGTGTGCATACTAGCTTCCTATTCTTTCCTACAGTGAGTAGGACTATATAGAGATAATTTACTTAACTATTACTTGTGTTTTTGCCAAACCTACATAGTTTTCAATTAATCTATTTTTTAATTCTGTGCCAGATGAGCTAGCTTGGGCACATAATTGTTTTTTCTTATTAAATATAAAACAATACCAAACTTTCCTTAAGCTGTCTGGGTTACTGCTTGCTTCTCTGTTCTATTTATATCTATATATACTCTCTCTATAGTTTCTAAACTTGACAGTATCTTCTATGTAGATTATATGTGATGCAGGAACCATAAATGTTTCTATTTATCTTGCTACTCTTGCTGTCTGTCAAGTTTTCCTTGTGTTTGGTAATTCAAACTAACTGGTTAAAGTAACGTCTAGATTTCTAGTTTTTTGAGCAAAATTTTATATTTTGTCCGTGTCGGCCCCCCCCCTTTTTTTTTTTGAGTATGCTTAGTTCCCATATGAAAAAAAATATCACTGGAATGTTAATTGAAATGTACAATAAATAAAATCCATGGTTCAGAAAATAAAAAGGGTATTTCATATTTTACAACACAGAGGGTTTCTTTTTTACAATAGTGACATCTTGTGGATATTTTTGAAGGAGCAGCTGAAAAATTCACAGTTAAATACTCTGAGAAAAGAGAGCACAGTATTCATTTATATAGAATAATTGTTTTGAGTAAAAGGTAGGGTCCTCTCGTTATTATATACAATATATTTTGTGGAAGAAGGATATTGTAGATATTTGCAGTTAGCTTCTAGTTCTACAAATATAGAATGATGCCATGACAATAAAAGCTTTTAGGCTTAGAAAGCAAATAATAAGAAAAATATTTTAATTTTAATGAAAAACTATTTTTTTTATTGTACTAGAGATGGTTGGTCTCAGAAATATGTAGAGGAAGAAAATTTAATATTTCCTTGAAATCTGGTTAATTTAAAATATTCAGGCAACATAAAGGAGGCCAGGGTTTTTCCTGAATAGTGCTTCCTTTTATGAATACTAAATCACAGAATGGTAGGGGTTGGAAGGGACATTTGGAGATCATCTAGCCCAACCCCCCTGCCAAAGCAGGGTCACCTAGAGCAGGTCGGACAGGAATGCATCCATGCGGGTTTTGAATATCTCCACAGAAGGAGACTCTACAACCTCTCTGGGCAGCCTATTCCAGTGCTCCGTCACCCTCAAAGTGAAGAAGTTCCTCTTCATGTTGAGATGGAATTTCCTGTGTTCCAGTTTGGGCCCATTGCCCCTTCTCCTGTCACTGGGCACCACTGAAAAGAGTCTGGCCCCATCCTTTTGACATCCACCCTTTAGGTATTGATAAGCATGGATGAGATCCCCTCTTAGTCTTCTCCAGGCTAAACAGGCCCAGGTCTCTCAGCCCTTCCTCATAAGAGAGATGCTCCAGTCCCCTGATCATCTTTGTAGCCCTCCACGGGACTGTCTCCAGTAGTTCCTTGTCTTTCTTGAACTGGGGAGCCCAGAACTGAAAAATTATATTACAGTGTTCTGTTACTGGCTAATCTGTCTTGATGTTCTAAAGCAGAATGTGTCAATGCCTGCTAATACAGGCTGTGCATGTAACTTGCAGAGAAAAAGATGTCTTAAAACTACCAACTTGCTCTTTTCCTTTACTAAGCATGGCTGAAAAAGAGTCCTCCACACAAAAGTGGAGGCTCTTGCACTATTTGACTTGTTTAAGAAGTTGAAATGATAGTTTATAGAAAGATGTTACCTTTTGCCGAATCTGTGTTTACAGCCAGCAGCTTCTCTTTAATATGAGGAAGACTGTGTCTTGGGTTGTCTCAGGCTGCAAATGAGCAGAGGAGGTTTCAAAACAGTTAGCCCTTTTAAAGACATGGAACTGTTTGCAATCCCTCCCATCATCCTGAATTTTCAAACCTGTTACAGAAGTTAAGTGGACTATCTTTGGAAATGCTGAAAATACTGCTAACTACGATGAATGTATTGTATTCTTTTTAAAAGTAACAAATCTTGTTGATAGAGATGTTCTTTGATTTCTTCAAGGAGTTTGATTTAATTCCACATGAAGGAAGTAACTAGCCTGCCACATATTAAATGGGTTAAACACTGTTTTCAAAGAAGGAATTAAAACTATAGCTACCTGTAAAATATGCAGTAGCCAAGTGATGTGTTGGAGAATTTTCCAGTGACCAGTTTTTGTCTGATGTTAAACAACATTTTTATAAAAGATCTTGTTTATTACATATAATTTTTCCTGATAAAATTTTCATGTAAGATTCACTGTGTGGTAAATAAAGGAAGATTGTTTCATTATAAAGAGCTAGAAGTCGTCCAGCTCAAAGTAATAATTTAGAAAATTGCCTTAGTATCGCTTAAACTGATCTAGGAACAAAGACTGCAGGCTGCATCAGCAAAAGAAAGGCTGTCTTAGAAAGCAGAGATTGTTAACTTGCAAATCACCGTAGGTAATAATTTTCACATGAGGAATCTTGAGTAGAGAGCAAGTGACCCTTTCTCTGTGATGGGTATTTGAGAGATAACACTGGAGTATAGCGCCCAATTTGGGATCGGCACATTAGGGAGGGGTATAAATACCAGTGAGAACTCAAGCCATGCCACAAAACTGATATGCTTACTAAGAAACAATCCTGTGATGGGGAGATTAAGGAGTTAGTGGTGACTACTGCTTAGTGGGAGTCCTTGCTGAGAGCTCCTGCACAGGCACAGTATACTTCCTCTCCCTGGTCCAGTGTGATGCTGGGATGCTCTGGTGCAGGTGCCATTCGCACTGGGTGCAGACAGGAAAAAGAGTTGAAGGTTCTACTGAATTTAAGAAAAGCTTTATTGGTACTTTGGTCATTGAACATCAGTACTGCAAGCAGAAAGGGGATCAAATAGGGAGGAATTACAGGGTGCATTTACATTAGGCTCAGAGGGAGAACCATTAGGGTGGTCAGGGCTATGGGAGATACTAACAAAGCATGGTTTGTTTAAGCTGGTGAAATGAAGACTGGGAGGGAATAGCGTTGCTGTTTATAAACATTTGTGGGTTGTATAGATGGACCAGCTTTTTAAGTCCAGTGATATCAACACTGGTAGAAGGAAAACCAGGGTAAACTGGCTATCAATAAATCTAGTTTGAAAACTGGAAGGAGGCTTTTGACTACTAGAGCTGTGAAGTTTTCTGAAAGTTGTTAGCATAGATATTAGAGCTTGATATCCTGCTGGCATTAGCATGGAGCCTCAAAATCTCTAATCTAATGGGTACTGCCAGCTAGTGCTAGTCTGAAAAGACCTTGTTTCTTTTAGAGAATAAGAAGCAAAATATTTTTTTGTTTAATATTAAGATGACAAATCTCATGCAGAGTCTACCAAAGAGTATACTTGTGCTCAATCACAAAAGACTCGGAAGGCTTCCCATGCAACGTGCTTCCAGTAAAGACTGCCGTGGCATCAGGCCTTATTCTTCTGTACCAACTTAGCTGATCTTGCATTTGAGACCTGAAGTCAAACAGTTAAAGGGTGCTGTTGAGTACAGTGCACCAATTGCAGGCAGTGCAGCCCAGTTGGCTTGCCTGCTCAGACTGACCCTGCAGATTCCCGAAGGCCAGATCGCCCTTGGATGATCCACTCTTCCTGGCTGAGGAAACGAATGGGACTGAATAATAGCAACCAGATGGCATTTCAAGAACTGCATCAGCTTGTGTGCATTAGTATTTCTGACTTTTTCATTCATGTAGGAGGCTGAGTCCTGGCACAGCTTGCTACCATGCTGCTTTAGCTAGAGACCTGTCCAGGATCTCTCTGCCTACCATTAAGTCTCATTTGGAGCAAAACTTTTTGCAGGAGAGGGAAAATAATTGCATCCGGTATGGATGTGGTGAAGCTGTGCAATGGCAGTGTAGGGACACATGAATACCCCTGCTATTAGAATGCTGGTGAGCCATTCTTGAACAACATTTATCTTTTCATTTACATACCAACTTTGGTTTTTTATGCACTTACTATCTCATCACTTTCCTGTAAGAAAAGTGATTTACTGCTTGGTAAAACTTTCAATAGGATTTTTATTGAAAGTATATTTAGATATGTTATCTTTTCTCAAACATGCTTTTCATAACCTCAAATTCATTATCATATGAAGATTTTATTGGGTACTTGAAAATAGTAATATTGGGTTTGTATTTGTGGTTGTTGAGAATTATTGCTTTAACATAATTTTTCAACTCAGATGATCAGATATCAAACAAATACAGAATAAATAACAACAAATACTTTATTTAAATACTTCGATTAGATTGTATGAAAAACTGGACTGTGACATTTATATTCAGCACATCAATACTTTTGTTTTTTTCCTGTGATCCCAAAGGAAAAGATTAGGGTTGAAGACAGTAGATGATGTTTTCTCATTAGGTGGAAATTGATCTTATGACTTGAGCTACTGGAACAGATTGTTACTTTGGCAGTTCATGAAACTCCTCAATAAATAGAAATTAGATTCCTTCTCTCGTGTTCTGTGGGTAAATCACTTTTTTAAACCTATAGAATTTTTTCCTACCTTTGAGGATAATGTAATTTACTTCCAATTCAGGTTTATAAAGTTGTTTGCTGTTTTTAAAGCTTCCACACACCCCCCCAGTGGATTGAATGACACATTAGGAAGATAAGAAAGAAGTCCAATTTTAAATAAATGGAGAAAAATCATATTTGCATGGAAAAACCCCCACCATATTTTTCATTATCTTTGTTCTGCAGCTGTAGTGCTCTTTGTTGCCCAAAAGGCATGTATTTAGTGAATGTGACATTTCTGAAGAGAAAACGTACTTATGCTGAAATAATGGTTATGTTTCATGGTATATGTATTTAAGTAGGAAAATCTGTAAATGATATTTATAAGTCCTACATTTACCTTGCCTTTATAAGGCAATAGCCACACAAAAGCATTTGCTCTAAATGATGTTTCAGTAGAAGTCAGTATTATTCTATTGCTTTGCATTCTTTCAACTATATATTCCATTTTTGTACTGATTGATACATACTGGGATAACTCCGTGAATGTTTTACACTTGCACTGAAGAGGCAGTTGTGGCCGTGCGGTCTTACTTGTGTTGGCACAACCATGTGTATGTGGGCAAGGTGAAACATATAAGGAGACACATCCAGATTAAAAACTAGCCTGGTTTAAAATAAAAGCAAGTCTTAATCTGGATGCATTCCCTCATCTGGTTCATTGTGCAGCCATGTGAAAACTGGTGCCAGTAGCAATGTGAGCTGGAGAGTAAGCAGTGACGGGAGGCCGGGAGTTGCCTCTTCTGGTGGCAATGTCAACTGATGTCACTTTAATGCATGTGTGCGTGTCATGCACAGGTTATTAATGTATTCTTTGAAACAAATGGAGTATCTGCTTCTTTCAAGCTCCCGAGTTCAGGTATGTCTCCTTAGAATGTGTCCTTCCTCCATGCCAGAACAAGACCCCTGGGTACATGGTGTTTCTCCTCTCTATCTCACCTTTCCTGTTATTCAGTGTAGACTGGCAATGAAGCACTGAGGTTTGTAAGAAAGTTATCTGTGACATTGTTTCAATCTGGTTAACAGTATTGTTAAGATTTTTGCATTGTTAACTTTTTATACAAATTTTTTTGTTGTCCTCATTTTGATATAGTCAATGTCATCTAAGTGTATTTTGGATTTGCTATATGAGTTCTTGCGGTTCCCTGTCTCTAGAAATGGAAATCGCAAATCAGTTGGCATGCGAGTAGTTTGTGTGTTTTATTCATTATTTGCCACTAGGGGACACTGTTGACCACTACATGTCTGTGCAGGAATGGTAGCTATGTGTTTTCATTTTCTGACTGGAGGCACCGTTTTCATAATTCTAAGCTCTTCCCCGATCAAAGAATACTTAATCAATTGTTTTTAAGCACTTCTAGATTCAAATGAAGCGTTTCCTCCAGTGATTTACCAAATCAGAATCTTGCAGAGGTTACAATTCTATTATGGTATCTATTATTAATGCTTAAGAAATAATATACTGAATTGTTCATGCTCTTGTTAGACCTCATTCAAATACCATTAATCTTTTCTGGGTAGAAGATATAATGAACAATGGGAATTGAGTGTCTCCATCATTTAACAAAAGGAAGGTAATTTGGATACAAGTGGACATCATTCTTCTATAGAGTAGTAGGAAAAGTTGACAACTGGTTAGGTGCAGATTAGGTGCCTGGTTGTTGTGTATAAGAAATAATTGTAACAAGTTGCCCAAAAAATGATAATATACACTGAAAAAATGTAATGTTCCCCCCCATCAAAGATAATATGTTTTAAAATTTTGAACTTGATGTAAATTACTTATTTAGTTTATTTAGTAAACTCTTCTAAATGCTTGGCCAGTTTCTCCTTGACTCAGTGTAAACCTTTGCATCCAGAGCATCCTTTGTGATGAAAGCATCCTTGCCAAAGAGATCTGATACTTTTTGCATGGAGAACTACCTCCTCTTGTTTGTTTTGAATCTGGCTTCTTCAAGCTGCATTTGATAAATCTCAGTTCTTATATTCAGTGAGGCTGTAGACTCTTCATATTCACCCTCTCTGTGTCACCTATATTATAGATATTTATCATTCATTTCCAAATCATCTTTTTTCCCAAGTGAAAAAGCGTTAGCCAACTCGGTAGTTCCAATTCCAGAAGACATTCAGTTCCTTTGAACATCCTTATTACTCTCCTGTAAACAGTCTCCATCTATCTTCTTTTTGAGTAGGGCACACAGTTTTCTAAGTGTTAGGCAAACCACTGATTTATACAGTGGGGTAATGGCGTTCTCTGTTTCTAACATGGTTTGGTTTTTTGACCATTGCTGAGTGTTGATGTGATATTTTCATGAGTTATCCTAAGATGAGACTTTGCTACTGACTAGTGGTGGTTAGTTAAGAGACCATCTTCTTTTTAGTCAATCTAAAACATAGCTTACTTAGTTTTAAATTTACCTATGTTGAATTTCATGTCTAATTTTATTGCTCAGTCATATGGTCAGACGAGAACTGGTTCTATGATTCTTCAAAGGCTGATCTTGTTCTTTCTGTCTTCCAGTAACTGCCTTTATCAGCAAACTTTCTTCACTGCTCGTCCTCTTTTAGGATCATTAACGCGTATGTTGAAAACCTTGGGGACCAGCAGAAATCTGTATGGGACTCCAGAGGTGAACTCCCTCCCTTTAAGAAGCGGCCATTTACTCCTATCTGTTATTACTTACTATTTCTGACAGTCAATTATTTAGCCACGCAAAGGCCTTCACTTTCTTGCTACAAAAGTCAAGTTTCCTTAAAAGTCTTTGGTGAAGAATTTTGTTAAAAGCCTTGTGAAAATCCATGTCAATGTATCAATTGGATTACCCCATCTTGATTTCTTCAAAGAACTTTAATATGTTTGGAAGACAGGCCTTCTCTTTATGAAAGCTATACTGATTTTTAAGAGTAGATGGCAATTATCTATCTATTGACTAATTCTGTCCATTCTTATAGCTTCTGCTGATTTGTCCGGTAGAAACAGAAGCATAGCAGGCCAAGTAGTTTTCCAGGTCTTCCCTGGAACCTTTTTAAAAAGTTGATGTCACGTGTGACACTTGGGATGAAAACTATTTTTTTGTGTGTGTGTGTTTGCTTTTTGGTGTTTTTTTTGTTTTGTTTGGGTTTGTTTGGGGTTTTTTGGTTTGTTTGCGTTTTTTTGGTTTGTTTTTTAGCATGTTACCACTGAGTTTCCAAAGAAGGTTATGCCCAGTCTGACTTAAACAGCTTTGGTTATTAGTAATGTCCAGTAGCTTGAGGGAAGGATTTATCCCAGTTAGGCAGACTGAGAGGGATATAACATTGCTTATAGTATCAGCATCAAATTACAGAAATAATTTAGCTGTTGTACAACATCTGCAGGCCATCACTGATGACATAAATTTCAATTCCATGATTGGTAATGCTTAAAGTGGAACACATTGGTGTCTTAAAGATTCAGCATTCCCCATGTAGAAATAAAGCCAGTCAATAATGATGTACAGTCACTGACAAGAGGCAAATACTGCATATACTGTCTTTTTTTTTTTTAAGCAAATTTCCAAATATATTCGGGTTTTAAATAACAAGATTTTAAAGTTCTTCCAACATCTAGAGCATAAACTAATGATGAAGAGATCACATTTTGGTTATTACAGAACAAATGAAAAATAAATATTTCTGCTGATTTTAATAGTCCTATAACTTAAAAGTGATGCATTTTGCTGACTTTTCGTTAGTAAAAAATATTGGCTAAAATAAATTCCAAAATAATATATAGTTGTGGGGTTTGGTAGCTTTGTAGAATAATCTATAAAATTTTATAAAATTTAAATATTGAAATCATTCTTTTTATAAAGCACTTTACAGTGTATCTTACTCTCGAAAGATGATGCAGAATGGCATTGGCAAAAGGCAAATTTTGATTCCTGAGATTTAATATAGTATAACCTATATTGTAACTTAATTTACTGCAATGTTATTTGCCTTGATATAAACTTACTCTGGTTAGTTCAAATACAGTATAGTTTTTCTCCAGAGGTTAACATGCAATGTATAGCGTGCTACACATTTTAGACCTTTACAGCATCTAAAAAGATGATGCATTACGCCTTCCTTTCAATTTATGACTCATACAGTATGTTTTCTGAGAAGAATGCAGAAATGGATCATTATTATTTGAGCTAGTCTAACGTTTTCAATTTGATTGACATCCGTTGTTGTCAATTTCTTTTCATTGAGCATCTGTTAAACATAAAAGTGTACGCTGTATTTTATCAGAATGAGCAATCCTGACATCTGTAATTAAGCCTCCCCTCTTTCTGCTTTATTGGCTTTAACATTCCTGTCTAACAGATTGTACAAAATGTGCATTTGTTTACAAAACAGGTCCAGATTGTTCTTTGAACGTCCCTTCCACGGAGTCTTACTGGATTCTACCAAACGTAAAGCCATTCAGCCCTTCTGTGGGCCGGGCTTCCCATAAGGCAGTCCTACATGGGAAATTTATGTGGGTGATTGGTGGATACACTTTTAACTACAGTTCATTCCAAATGGTGTTGAAGTAAGTGATTTCTCCTTTGTAATATCCTTTCCAATGGGGCTTAGGGATGATAGATCTTACCAGGGAGGTAGCCTCTATTTTGCAATTTAGCTGAATGGTTTATATGTTTTTAGATTCTTTATTAAGGTCTTATTTTCTACTTGTAATTTTCTTATGATTTAAAAAAGTGAAAATATGGGTAACATCAAACTATAGTGATATTAATATGTGTTTTTTTCAGTTTTGTGAAAATTTTTGCTATACTTTGCTGCAAAACATAAAAATGTTTGTAGTGATAAAACAGTGAAAGAAATCTACATGCTGATATTTTCAGACAGTACCTCTAGAATGCTGTTGGCGCTATTGAAGTTAATTTATAATTACAGGAGACTTGTATTTAATGCATGCACTTAGCCTTTTGGTGCCATGCCAGTAGGGTTAGGCAGGTCACCTGTATTTCACTTCTTTATATTTATGACAGTTTGTATTTACGCGTACTGCCTACTGAAAACACAGTTGAAGCAGCTGTAAATATTAACTAGCTGATTTGAATGATAACTTGTATATAAGTAGAGGCCCTAAACATAGCAAATGCAAGTGTTAGGATATGTTTATTAGCATGTTTATTTCTCCTGTTTTTGGCTACATCTTTCTTCCGCACATTTGCAATCATTCAAAACAAATCCCATCATCTTTGGAGTTTTTCTTTTCTACCTCTGTTGTTTATTTTTTACCTCTGTTCCATCTTGTTGTGTATTAATGCATTGTTAATTAAAATCTAATGGAAATTAAAATCAACCATGTAGCTGAGAGGGTGCTCAACAGTAAAGCTTCAAAGTAGGGCAAAAGATTGTGATGTAAGCAGTTTAGCGGGGTGGGGTTTTTTATGTGACTAATAACAGTGAGCTTGGCAACCTAGTTTTATAGCTTTCTTACAAGTCTGGTGATTTTTATTACAGTCCCATTTTCTGAGATTGTTGATGGGTCCCTGAAAGAGCTGCTCCTGTTTTGCTTGATGAACATTTGGTACACTATCACAAGTTAGTACACTGTTTTAACAGTTAAAAGCGATCATGTTACTGCTGCTAATGAATTATCCATGTCAGATACAGTGACTGATCAAGTCTGCCAAACAGAAGTTAGTTTGAACATACAAAAACTTCTATTTCTCTGCAGGTAGAGAATGATTACTTTTCTATTTCTCTTCTAGCTACAATTTGGAAAGCAGTATATGGAATGTAGTACCTGTATCCAAAGGGCCGCTCCAGAGATATGGACACACTCTTGCTTTATATCAGGTTTGGACTCTTCAGCATCCTATTTAATGAATTTCTTTGTGTGTGCTGTTAGTGATCTTAAAATGATTCATTGTGAACATAGATTTTTGAGGATAATTTAATTTCTAGTCCCTAAACATTTTGTATTAGTATCATCTTCAGTACTTAGATGTATTGCACAATTTTTGGAAAAAAGATTGTGCAATAGATCTAGGTCACTTATTAGCTGACCATAAACCCTCAGAGCTAAACCTACCAATAAAAGGGGCTAATATAATTGGAATTGCAGTAAGGGAAGGTGAGCTGGGAGCCAAGGGTGACTCCAGCATAAGCGGTGTCCTTGCTGACCAGGCACCATCCCCAGGGGTTGAGTCCAGCAGGCAGAGCCAGGTGCTCTGGTGGCAGGGTCCTTTGGTAGCCCCAGACATGGCAAGTGATGACCCAGGTCCACGGACTGTTCAGAGAATCCAGTCAGGAGCACAGGGAGTCAGGGCCAGAGACGGGAGTGGAGAAAAGGCTACAAGGTATGCTTGAGGGGTCCGTACAGGAGACAAGCTACCTATAGCGCAGGTCTAGGTCCATCCAGGAGGCAGGATCATGAGCAGTCTGGGATTTAGGGTCCATGGCTGACCTCCAGGTGAGGCTGGTCAGAACCATTAAGGCCTGTTAATGCCCTGAAGACAGTGACAGTAGGAAACACATTTTTATTTATGTGTTATTACTCTTACTACAGAACCAAAGCAGTATTAAAATACAAACTGTTGTTCTATAGTATCATTTTACTGTAGGTTCAAATAAATATGAACCACTGACAGTTTTGCTTCTACTGGTATTATGTAGTCTGCATGCTGCTTTATTGAAAGCACTTTTAAAGGCTTATTTCACTTAAAAAAAATGAGGAAAAAAG
Organism: Burhinus oedicnemus; assembly: GCA_008921705.1. Taxonomy (NCBI): domain Eukaryota; kingdom Metazoa; phylum Chordata; class Aves; order Charadriiformes; family Burhinidae; genus Burhinus; species Burhinus oedicnemus. The sequence goes on from VFFE01007183.1 coordinate 446,839, forward strand.
ATTCTTTGTACTGATAGAATATAGAGATAGAAATGATCTTTATGTAAAAAAAAAAAAAAAATTGCTTTTGTTAATTTTTAGCTAGTGATAGTCGTGTCTCCAACATATAAAGGACAAAAAGTTAATGCAGTGCATAATTTAGCCTTGATGATGGCAAGCTTGTTAAGTGTGATACAAATTCTGTATTTCTCTATAACAAATTTTCAGTTGTTTGCATAAGATACCTCCAGTAGGGAAGAACAAAAAAGATTGCATCGAGTCAGACCAGAGTTTTCATCTAGCCTGGTAACACTTCTTGAATAATGGGTAACAGTGAATGCCTAGGGTAGAATACAAGAAAAAATGACAAAAACATAGAGATGCTTCCTCAGAATACCGTTCTAGTCTGCAGCTGGGATTTTCTAAGATAGGATAGTATTTTTGTGGCAAGATTATGAATCAAGTTTTTAATTTTTCCCAATTTTCAGACCATATATTTATTTTAGCATTGATACAGTCTCGTGCCTAAGAATTCCAGTGTATTTTGTGAAGAAACACAACTTTTTGGGAAACTGGTTGTAGGTGATTTAATTTTCATAATCCCTACTTATACTATTTTCCATTTATTTTCTCTGTACCACTCATGATTTTCTGTAAGTCCATCATACTGTCTCTCTATCATTTCTTTTTCATGCTGAAAATTCCTTGCGCTTTTAATAATCCTCTAGAAGGAAGCTATTTCATACCTTAGATAACATTGTGTCATTGCCCCTACCTCTTCTAGTACTATCTCTTCTGAGACCGGGGAAATCGGTCTTTAGTGTATTGGTACCTCAGAGGTTGATATCATAGAATTAAGGGTCTAATTTTTTCCTATTAATTCTTAACAGTATTTTGGCTTTTTGAAAATCTGCTGTTGGATTTGAACCAGTATTTTCACAGAACCATCAGTTATAACCTCAAGATCTCATTCTAGTCAATTCAGGACCCACCACCCTATGTACAGACTTGAAATTTTTGTCTTATGCATATGCATCACTTCATGCTTATCTATGTGAACATTTATTTACCCTTTTATTTGTCCTCGTATTGCACATTCGGTATTATGAGATTCTTCTGCAATTCTTTTGCTTTTGACTATTGTATTGGCAATTTTGAGTTAACATAGTATTGTCAAAAAACATTGCCATTTTTCCATGCATCCCTGTGCCAAATTGTTTTTCAGTATGTTGAACAAACAAATCCCAATTTTGTAGATCTCTACAGGATACCACTAATGGCCTCCAGTGACCTTTTTTTTTTTCCCCAAACTTTTCTTTATCAAATTATTTAGCCTTGTGTTGCCTGCCTTGCTTGTCCCAGAGCATCTTAGTTTCTTTAAGGCATGAGGTATTTTACCAAGGATCTTTTGGAAATTCCAGGTAACTGTGTCAACCAGACCTTTGATTCCTTCAGGAAAATCCAATATCTTGCAAGATATAACTGCCCTTTTCAAAAGTTAGGCTTTTCCTCAGTCTGTCTGTCTTAGCCTTGTGTTCACTGAATTCTGTCCTTCCTGCCTGTTGCTTTTCAGTCTTTTGGTACTGACATTTTTAAGGAGGGAGTTACATGCTACAGACAGGGGGTCAGCTGTTTTGTTCTTATATTCCTTCAGAACTTACCCTGGTGACTTGTTGCTGATTGTTTTGTCAGTTTTGTGGTGTGTGTGGTGGTTTTTTTTTTTTTCCTTACTATAACCTTCTGTTATTAATTTCTGCTATGGAAAGAGCTGTAAAGTCTAGCATGAAGAACTCACAGGGGAAAATTAACTTCACTTTATTGCTATGGCTTTATCTTCTCAGAATACTCCTTCAGACAGTCTGTTGGCACCACAAATTATCTAGTTGGCTGTGTTTCTAATGCATTTGAAAAATGATGTATTAGTATTTTATATATAATTTTGCATGCAGCTCATTAAACTGTTTCATGGCTTGCCTTTATATGTCTCTGCGTTTTAATCTGCTGGAGTTTTTTTAACCTTTATTTTGAAATATATTTTTTCTTCTAACAGTCTCCATTATCCTCCTGTTAGGTTAAGCTTCATTTATTTTGTTATTGTAATGGGAAATTTTGTTGGTGGTGGTTTTTTTTTTTTTTAATAGGAAGCATTTATGTGACCTGAGGAGATGTCCTTAAAATGTCTCCATATTGTCATTCAAGACTTTATCCTTTTAGTTGTACCTTTTAGTTTCTTTTTATGATCGTTCTTCCTTTTATACAGTGCTCCTTTTGAAGTTAAGCAGAATTTTAAGTGTGGGTGGATTTCCCCCCCTCCCCCCCTCCCCTTCCCTGGCATCTGTTGCTCTTCGAGAGATGCTGAATGTGTACATGGCATGGTTGATTTTATTGAGGTGTTTTTCAGTAGTAATATGAACTAGATTCTGTGCATGCCCCAACATCAACTCAAAAATTGCTTTTCTTCTTGTCAGTTCCCTAATGCATTACTAATGTATTATCTATTCTTTGAAAGGTCAGATCTTTCTGACTGGTATCTTTGGTTATTACAGTTCTTGTAGAATGTGGACCTTTTTGTTGGGAAACATTCAAGTAATGTATCATTTAGCAATTCAGGATAAAGGCTTAAAATGTCATTTAATCTTTTTATTTGACAGTGATTTTACTTGAGATAGTGCAGATTAAACGGTAACCATTTTAGAGATACTTTTACCAGCAAATATTAAATATAATAGACCTGTGTTAATTCAGAGATCTTTTTGGATCTCGGTGAGGAAATGCAACTCTTGTTAATGTCATGAAAGCTACAAGCAAGTGTGTAGTGAAGAAGCTGTTGCTGTTGTCAGACACATGTTATTTAGTAGTTAGAATTTACTAATAATGAAAACAGCACCACTCATGACAAATAATTACCTAATACGTTGCTTGTACTAGTGATTATGTCAAATGTCAAAAATTACATGGGCCAAAAGGAGCTGGTCACGTAAGTTGAAGAAATTTCAAGAGAAAGAGTATATCCTTTTGCAATAAGTTCTTAAATTAACTTGTTAGGATAAACTTCTGATATTTTTCCTGCTATGTGTTAGGTCTCTTGAAAAAAAAACAGAAAAATAATTTAGTGTGAAGAGTAGTAGAACATAATACCTAGAGATGGCAGCTTTGAGCTGTGTTTTGAGCAGTGTCTAGTCATTGTGTAACGCTTCCTTTATATTTGAGAGAGAAAAAAGTATCCACAGAGAAGAAATTAGATTAAGTTTTTTACTTGAGCTCCTGAGATTTCAAAGCCTAGTGCTAGACTGGAGTGAGAGCACAGAGCTGGTATTGCCTGATTGTGGTGCAAGGTAAATTGAAGCTATATAATTGACTCTGTGGAGAATGAAATAAGTTACTGTGCCTATTTCCCTCAGAAAGCTTCTTTAGTTAAAATTGAAGTACTGTACTTCTTTATTCTGAAGAAAAAAAGATCAGAAGACTCCCACTGATGTATAGTTATAACAAGTGACTAAGACTTTTTATGCATTTATAGAGGAGAGAGTATAAAAATGTTCTTGCATTTAGACCAACTAAACTGTTAGATAGGATTACCTTCAGTGCCTCTTCAGGCTGGTTATTGGAAAGGTGCTACCTATCTCTCTTAACAATTGGTTCTCCTGTATGTCAAAGATTGTATATAGTTCCTGGCATCTTGATACAGAAAAATGTCAACATACTTTGAAATAATTCATATAAGAAATAGGATCATAAAGAGACTGGAGGAAATGGCTTGTGAGGTTTTTAAAGTAGGTACATATAGCTTTGCTAAACCATGACTAGATAGGGAGATAGACATTCAATTGAAAAATACTAGATCCCTGGAATAAAGTAGAAAGGGAGCTGCATACAAGATAGGTATATGGTCACTGCTGGGAGTTTACTCAGTAGTGAGCTTGTGGTTGTATCACAGAATTCAACCTCGTAACTGAACTGTTGCTAGTGGTCCCAAGACAGCGGAAGAATGACTGTGCACTGAGATTTGTTTCCTTTGAGACTGGCAACAGGAATGAAGCAAACAGGCAGGCTGACATAGTAGTAATTGTAAAGATGTTTTCCAGTATACGGACCATTTTATACATAGTCAAATATAATTTGACTCATTTGAGTTTTATGAACGTTACTACCAATTTTAAAGCTTTATTAAAAAAGGGTAATTGTCTTGATTCCTCTTCCAAATTAATTGGTATTGATGTTGAGTCTGTATATCTCTTCTGGTATTTTTTATTAGTCTAATTAAAAGCTAGCATTAACAAAAAAAGAGTAAAAACTTTTTCTGCTTTAATATGAGTGAGACAAAATCTTTCACCACTTGGTTTATTGTTATTCTTTTAATGCCTGTTTTTTTTTTGGCTATTGTAATATGATTTGGGACAGCACTAGGAATGTAAAAGTATTTTCCAACTATTCTGTTAATAATTATTAGCAGGTTGTACCACTGAGTTGCATAGTTTTATTATTTGATGACTTTCAATTACATCTTACGCAGAACTTGCTTGCTAACTCTGATTTGCAGACCTCAGAAGTATGTGAGAAGTAGGTAAGATGAGCTGTCGTACACCTTTTGCATGTAGTCTAGATAAAAGCCTATTCAGAGTTCCTCTTCAATTAAGAGATTGGTTCCTTTATGTAAAAGTGCAATATTTTTCATTCATTGCTTCAAAATTATATTCAAATTGGTTTGAAAGTCGAAGTCTAAGCATGATTGGCTTTTATGTCTAGCAAATCTCAGAACAGATGCCTAGTTAATACTTTTCTATGCAGTCTCTGTTACTTATGTCTTCCTTCCAGTATGTTTAGTCCAAATACTAAATGTATGAAAGATCAGACTGATACCTTTGCTAAAATTCCAGCTTATACCTCCAACAGTTTTAAAGCTCAGTTCACATAGTTTTATTTTCATGCTTTTCTTTAGCCTAGCTTTCTGTTAAACGTAGGAATGTTCACACAAACAAGTAAATTTCAAATTTTATTTATTTTTTTTTCCCAGAAGCACACTACCTTATTTTCCTGTCCTATATTTTGACTGTAGTCCAGGAAAAAAGTTAAATCCTGTGATGAAATAATACCTTTAACTATAGCCAGCAACAGTTTGGAAAACTGTGGAAGTAATGAAGAAATAAAGTGCCGGTGCTCTCAGTTAGCCTAACCTCCGGACATACAAATTGCTGCAGTATGTACTGTCTTGCACTTGAATTTGGTCCTGTTGGGAAGCTTAGGTTATTATATGCTCCTCATGTAACTTAGTGGGTCCTTACTCGGTGAGGATATAGTTCCACAGTAAGCTAAGAATAATAAAACAGGCTGCAGGAGGAAGAATTAAGTGAAGACTGTTTTCCACTCTATCAGTCCTGATCTAATAAGAGGATTATGGGATCAAGTAGAGATGTTGATTTTTCTCTTTTTTTTTTTTTTCCTTTTGATATAATACATAAAAGAATGTTCTTGATGTTGTTAAAATATTAAAAGGGGTAATGGTCTGGGGAAAGGAAGAGGAGGTGTTAAGACAGTCTTAAACCGGATGGCACGTATTGAATGCAGAAAACAGGCTTGTGGTGGATGAGTTATTGCCAGATGACTTCTTTTAAGTCTTCATTATATTTTGCTTGGAAAAAAATCTAGAAATTTCTTAATGATGTACAGATTTGACTAAACTTTTAGAAATTTCAGGTAAGTATAGAGAACAGAAGTTCTGATGAATTTCTGAGTCCTGTTCATTTGCACAAAGTTAATTTATATACTAATGCATACAGTCTATGGGAGGAAAACAGATTGATATTCTTGTTTCAAGAAAATGGAGAATGACTGTTCTTCATGTAGTTTGTGAGTAGTATTTCTTTGGCCAAATTTTCAGGAACAGATTGGGTTTATATAAGAATTAAGGCAGAAAACTTGTTTCCGAGAGATAAACTTTTCTGTGTAGCCATGATACACTTAAGAAATACAAAATGAAAATTATGTGGTTATTGTAACATGATTAATTTACTTCCAATTCATTAGAAATGGACTATAAATTACCCCATTATTGCATTTCCTTTACACTTTTTTTGTGGTAACTATCAGATAAGATTCTTTTGGAATGCAGGCAGGATTTGCATAACAGTGTGGTGTTCCCAGATACAGTCAGAGCAGCTGATAAGCCTTGTTCCTTCAGGAAAAAATAAAGATTGCAAAGTCTAAAGATACGTTTTAGAAAAGTCTTGAATTGTTGAATTTATATGAAATATAAAATCAGTATTAACCCTGAGATATGATATAGGGTAGAGACCCTGTCCAAGGTCAAAGGAACTAACAATTTTGGCCATCTGTTTGTTCAGGATTCAATGGGAAGTGTGTAGAAGAGTTACTCTCGTCTGCTGTGTAGTCTGTTGACTGGGATTTACCAGACAAGCAGGTGCTCTTACTTGCTCTTTTGGTGATCTTGTTGAGTAACATCCTTGCTCTGTTTCAGTATTTTCTCACTGTAAAATGCTCCGATTTGAAGTCTTGTTAAAACTAGTATGCAAAACGAGGTATTACTGTTGGGGCAGGATTTTTCAGGAATTACTAAGTACATAGCCTTGGAAGTCAGGAATACGAGACAGCTGAAGTAAAGCACACTGGATCACCGGTCATTTTTGCAATTTTTTAATCTTTTTACCTCTGTTAAAGATAAGTCTTCATTTACCTATTTTATGGAAATTCTGTGGGTTTTCAGTTTTTATGAAATTTTGAATGCACAAATCACCATATTAATTTATGATTACTCACTTAAAGGAGGATTTGGTTTTGGATTTGGAGCCTTTATTAATTTACAGAAATTAGTGCTTTCTTGTAGATCCTGAGTTTCTTCGTTACTGTAACTCTAAGGATAAATGCACATTGAAAGATTTTATTCTCTTTCAGGCTTCTAAAAGAATTTTTTGCTCAAATTATAAAGTTCAGACTGCTAAGCCAATTGCAGTTTGTTTACCAGAACTCTAAGTTTTTCCTGTCATTTGTTTAGTCACACAAAGTAAGTGACTTTGAAAAGTGTTTTGTTTTTTAAAAAGAAAAGTATTTTTACTTTTACAGTTTGGATATTGTTCATCATCATCCAATGGATTATTTTGTTATTGATTGTAATAGAAAATTAAATAAGGAAGAAGCTCTCCAGAGGTGTGCCCATATTAAAAAAATTTGTTTTCACAGACTCTAAAGAATAGTTGAGGTTGGAAAGGACCTCTGGAGATCATCTTGACCAGCCTCCCTGCTCAAAGCAGGGTCAACTACAACAGGTTGCTCCAGACATCGTCCAGTTGGGTTTTGAAGGTTTCCAAGAATATTCAATTCCACAACATCTCCGAGCAACCTGTTCCAGTCTTTGACCATCCTCACTGTAAAAAGATACGTTTTTTTTTTCCCTTACATTTAAATTGGATTTCCTGTAATCCACTTTGTGCCCATCACCTTTAGTCTGTTCGCTGGGTAACACTGGGAAAAGTCTGGCTTCCTCTTTTTTACCCTCTCCCACCAGACATTTAATTTTATTTGAATTATTTAGTTATTTAAAAAAAACATTCTCCAAAGATGATGGTGATATCAATAAGGTGAAGAAATTAAGACAATTTAAGGGAGTAAAATTCCTCTTAATTCCTCCAGCAGGCCTTCCAAATTGTGACAGTTTAGTTTTTCTTCTGTATTTGAGTAATTCTCTTGTTTCCATTTTGGCTAGTTGAAATGTGTGTGTCAATCATTATTCTGTAAGAGAAATACTAGATCAAATAATTTTTTTTTTTTTTTTTTTTCTTCTCTTGAGAAATGTGATTTAACTGTTCTGTTCAAATCCTGGCTTTGGTCTTATGATTCCTGCCTTCTGCTGTCGTCCTCTCTGCCCAATATGCACAGTCAACTATTTACAGTCATATACATTTTGTCATCTGTCTTTATCATTATGGTTCATCTAAAACTTCTACAGAAAGAATTTTCACAGGGGAAAAAAGCTGATTTGATAAAATGGAAGCATCTATTGGAAAGTTTTGGTTCCAGTGAAACTAACAGGAGCTATACTGGCTGTTTTGTTGACTTGGACCTGAACAGTTGCCAAGATAACAACTGGTGTGGTCTGGAGATGGGAACATCATGAATAAGCGAGCTGCCTACCTGCTTGTTTTATAGCAAGAAATACCTCATTTTTGCTGGAATTTCCTACTGAGCAGGAACTCTGAATTACAAGTTCAATGTACAGTATAGTTTTATATACTTTGATTTGTATATGGTAATATTTATATGAAATTTTCATTGAAAAGCACAAGGTCTTTAAAAGTTTTTGTAACTTCTTAGATAATTTTATTAATGTGGAGTACTATATCTAAAATGACCAAGGTTAATTTATTGAGTAAATGCTCACCTTCACTATCAGCCAGTGTGATTAGAAGTGTTGCTTTTGACATGTGGTATCAAAACTTTAAAATATGAGTGTGTTGGAGGCTTTGTATCTTCTTGGTGCTTACCTGCCTGTTGTTTTGTTGCCTGTTCCTTGGACAGTCTGTCTCTTGGTCTTGCCCCTCCTCCAGGCTCTGAGGAGTTACAATTTTTAGCATCTTCCATTTGGGCTAGATTGTTGACAGTTTCCTTACTAATCTCACAAGGACTTTCAATTTTATACTTTCTTTTGTTGTTGTCGTTTTTCATCTAACTCCTGTTGTGGTATGCTATCTTATAAAAAAAAAAAAAAAAAAAATCTAGTATGCTTATTTATTTAAAGGTCAGCAGTTTTTGCGTACTAGCACCCTTGAAACTCTGTATTTTCTGTATTGTTCCTGTCAGAAAGCCTCACCTTTAGCTCATACCTTGATTTATACTTAGTTTATAAGTAAGTGATAAAGGTAGTATAAGTTTATAAGGGGATTCCTTCTTTTTTTTTTTTCTTTTTTTCTTCTCCACAATTTTTATGCTGCTCAGGACCGTTTGCACTTGACTCCTTAATACAGTCTCCTCCTGATTTGGCTTTGCAAATAAATGTTCACCTTTAATTGCCTAGGATGTTGTTTTTGTCCTGTATAAATATGCATGTAACGTTTTTTCATTTTTTATTTCTTCCACTGACTTTGGTCTGTGAGCATTTTTTTTCTCCATGTTCTGCTGATTATCACTAACTTCTAAAGTGTTTTTCAGCAGCACTAGGAGCTTCTTAATCTCAGAAATAGCCCTGAGCGAAGCTTAGTTAAATCTGGTTTTGTGGTTGATAAAGCAGTTGTCATGACCTTCTTGTCTTTTTCTCTGTGAATAGTCTTGTGTACAGGATCTGCTGTGTCACTTATAAAGATTGCTTCTTACAGAAGTGTTCTTTTATCTGAACTTTGAATCATTTAAGCAGAACTGTGAGGAGGACTTTCTTACTGTCAGCTGTCAGAGTAATTGTTTCAAAGTTCATGCAACTCTTTAGGTCATCTTTTTTGTGTAGTGTCTTTCCTCAGTGTCAGAAATCTTTCTTTCAATACTGTTATACAGCACCTGCAACTCCTTAATTAGCTCCCTCTGTCTCTGTAGTCTGTTATCTGCATTTAAAAATAAATAAATAATTAGTCTGCTATATTAGTGACGCTGATTTGCCTTTTGAGATCTATGTGGCACTGTGGTGAATGAGCCATATAGAATTCTTTTAAGAATATTTGTTCAAGCCATTCCTTTGGATCCATGCACAGCCTCCTTACAGCTTTTGTGTGTCTTCACCAAGCTCTTTCAAATGTTGTTTTATCTCATACGAAGAGAATGAGTTAAGACACATATATCTAATCCTACTACAAATTGCTACTGAAGGATTTGAACATCTTTTGTTCAAACACCAGCAGTCCAAACTAATTGATAACACACAGTATCACTGCATAGGAGTGATTTAAATTCCAAATCAAGAAATATTTACCTGCTTCAAATGAAAAAAATAGTTGAAAATCTTGCAGAAATTTCAAGTGTATTCTTGAAGACAGGTCAGTTTGATCAGTCATTTACTGAGTGGTCTCGCTGACTAATGAGGAAGTTTTTCATGTGGTCCTGGACTCTGTTGTTTACCATCAACTGTAGGTATATAGACAGCATTATAACCCTCTCAAGGCTCTGTTTTGCTGGGCTAAATAAACTGTCATTCTACTGATCATCTATATTTTACATGCCTGTCGGTTTGAGTTCATCTTTCTTGATGTGTATGATGATAATAGCATGCAGTTCACATTTCTATTTAGATCCTATCAGCTCCTTGTAAAATAAGACTGAAACTTCTGTGTGGTTGATCCAAACTTCTTACGTTAGGTAGTTTCTTTATCTTCTAGTCTCTTTTTCTGAGCCTCAGTGTTCCATGCCAAGCAAAACTTTGCCAAATGTGCTAAGCCTGCAGTGTTTTTTGGTTTTGGGTGTGGGGTGTGTGTTTTTTTTTTTGTTTTGTTTTTTTAAACCAGGTAAGATTGAATTTAGGGTAACCCCAAGAATATTACATTACAGTATGCAGAAGACAACTGCCTACTGTACAAACACCATGCAGATGGGATGCAGAGTGTATGTTGTTCTGGTATTTCCTAGCAAAGACAAAGTATCATTTCTGGAACCAGAGGCAGGTTTTTTCTACCCTGGATAAACTGTCCTTGAGCCAGTTTGTGAAGCCAGCAAGCTGGAATTTGTTCTGGGATTTGTATGCCTTCGTTTGCAACTCTACGTGAAGTATGAGATTTAGTAGGATTTGCTTTCAGTCAATATTTAAGTAAATCATTCATTACTTACCAAAACAGATGGCATTGCTGTTTGAGGTATGTGGTTCATGAAGACTGGAAAATCTGTTTTGCATCCCTTTAAAAGAACTCAAAGTACTCCCCTATGGGATTTGATTTTTAGCAAATATGCCCAAGAGGATCCTATACACACATTCTCCCTTTTTCTTTGAGCTCTGATGACTGTGAATTTTCTCAGGACTTGAGTTACTTTGCTATTAAGAGAGAATGTGCTCTCTTGTGCACATGCTGAATGAAAACCCCTAGACTGAGTGTGTGGAAAATCACATTTTAGTTCTGTGAACTGTTCCTTAAGAAAACAATAGAATATCCTTTCTGTTTAGGTTCTTTTTTAATAGAATGCTGCAGTATGAATTAGAAGAGCCATGTAATTAAAGTTTTTCTGCTTGAAGTAATCCAGTAGAGATTCATTTTGGTGTCATTTTCATGGCTGGGTTTATTTTTCAGAGAAATAGTCTCCTTATCATCATTGTTAGTTTAGTTTAAATATCATTGTCTGGGATTAGTGTCTGATGTTGAGCTGGTTAATGTAAGATTAAATGTGAAGATTTAAATCAGATTGTTCAGTTATGAAATATTACGCAGCACAGAAGTATGCAGTTCAGATGTAATCTTTCTGTAATCCATTACTTGCTTTCTTGTCTTTCCCTTCCAATTTTTACAGGAAGACATCTACATGTATGGAGGCAAAATTGAAACAAATAATGGCAATGTTACTGATGAGCTGTGGATTTTCAACATACGCAGTCAAACATGGAGTACCAGGACTCCTGCAGTACTTGTACATGGCCAACAATATGCTGTGGAAGGTCATTCAGCACACATAGTAGAGCTGGACAGCAGAGATGTGGTTATGATTATAATTTTTGGATATTCTGCCATATATGGATACACAAGCATTGTACAAGAATACTACATCAGTAAGTCACTTTCAAATAATTCTTATCATGTACTGATTAAAAAAAAATCCTGATTTTTTTTTTTTTTCTTTAAGTGAAGAACGCTCCTGGTTTTGGAAAGAAAAATACGTATTTTGCAAAATAAATATGGCTTCATCTCTTCCTTCAAATTATGTAGATCAGATTTCTTGTTAAGCAGTAGCATTCATACATGTTTGGAGTATAATGGCTTTGGCTATGTGTTACTCTATGTGGTACTCTAAAGGGGGCAAAGGTTGAAACCAGAAATATCACCCAGTGGTTATTGTTGTGATGAAACTTACTTTTTTTACCACAGAGTAGATAAATTAAAAAAGAATAAGCAGAGTAAAAAAAGAAAGGGCAAACCAGAATACAATGAACAATGCTTACTACAATAACTCAGTTAATTTGAAGGTTCTTTAATGTTGCTGTGATACTTTCAGTCTGATTTTTTTTTTTTGAAATGTAGTAACTTAGTTCATCACTGTATGTAGGGTTCTCTCTAAAGTGTATACCTGTTGCTACTAGAGGAAATAAGAGAAAATAAACCCTAATTTTTGTAAATAACTTACCATGTCTGTCTGGGAATCCCCTTGGGAACTGCTGGGGTGATTCTGAATACTAGAATGAAATAAACCAAGAGAATTTTTTTGTTGTATACATGGTACATTTAAGATATTATTTCAATAGAATAAACATGAAAATCTACATCTTCTGAGACATTTTTTTAGGAATATTTATATGCCCACTGATTCAAATTATAATCTTCTCTTACTTTTTTTTTATTCCTTGTTTTCTATGGAATTGATCTGAGTCCCTCAGTTATCTAAGCAACCACAGAATGTAATACAAAATTTCAAAGTAATATTTATATTTTAAGGCATAATATTTTTTTAATAGTTACATATAACTTCTTTGCAGGTATGTATAGAAACACTGTTTAAGCAGATTTATGGGCTGGGGAAATCCCTTCAAAACTCAGAGGGTTCTAATGCTCCCTGGCATTATCTCTGATGGTAGCATTGAAATTTTATAACAATGTTGAAAAAGGATGAAAGAGAATGGCAGTAAGAGGAAGAGCACCATGATGTGCTTTATCCATACTGAAAAATTTGATTGAACTGCATAAAACTACTATAAAACCCTGGTCTTAAAATGATATTTCACAACAATACTGTAAGATTTGTTAACTATTAGAGGCTAGATTTTTTGAAAAACTTAATGGTGTTTTGGTTTTTTTTTCAACCTACCAGATAGAAAATTTTTTTATTGAAGACAAAAATATGTTCTAGTTTTCTGCGTGCTCATTCACTGTAATGTCTATTGGAACTTTGAATTATTTGCTTCTTCACATGCTGCTTATTTAGTCCGGAGTAGAAATACCAATATTATTCTCACCTATTGTTGTGGTTAGTTTAATTATGAAGAGAGATACATGATTCACTTTGTAGTGTAAAATTTTCTGTCTGGTGGATTTTATATTGCTGGTCTTATGGTTGAAATGCACAACTTGTTCCTATTTTAAATTTTTTTTTTTTAATGTTAAAGCTATGTTTGTGGAGGATTAATAAAACAGACTATAACTAAGCATATATAAAACAAGCAAACAAAGAAAAAATACTCCAAACCTTTCATAGCATGGCGATAAGCTTTGGGTAGGAGAAAGCACTTATTTTTCTGGCAGTTATTATGGGTCTGAATTATTCTCAAGTTTTTACGTCTCCTTTCCGAGATGACAGTTTAATCACATACCAGTTAGAAATTTAGTTTGTTAGAGAAAATATGCTTCACTTGCATCAAATATAAAGTAAACTTGTAACAATATAGGGTATTACTGTGGGAACCCATTGATTTCAGTGAGTTTACTCACGTGATGAAGGATTATCGGTGCATGCAGTGCTTTGCAGAACATGGTCTGTATGCTGTAACTGAACCATTTCTGCCGTGGGTAATTCTCGTGCTTCATTTTACATCACTGCATCTCCCTCCTTCCCCTCCCCTCTAAGTTAAATGAATTTTGTGGCAAATTTTCCTGAATTCTGTGTCAGCTGTAGCATTTATCTACAGTTTTCCAGCTGTAGGATCATTTTTAACCATAAAATTCCAGATGGCGGTTTGAACTAAGAATGGCTAGGTTTTTTTTTTTGGGACTTCAGCTCAGAATACAAACTTAAAAGACATAGGAAGTGACAGAAGTATTGCTGTGAACCCACCTGAATAGGAAAAAAAAATTCTTATAAAAAAGGGCTTTTGACATTATGGAGAGAAAAATTAGAGTCCAATTTTCTCTCTGCTTGCTTTTAAAACATACATTGCCTTAACATTTCAAATTGTACTTCTTTATTCTTTCTAAATGTTATCAGCCATGGCTTTTAGTCCTAATTAAGGCTATTTTTCAAGCATTTACCAGATGCTTACTGAAAAAGAGAGTCATAGAAAGAGGCAACTTACGCTTTGGTTCCTGTGCATTGAAACCTCTAGTGATCCAGTTGTCTTAATGAACTTTGAACTTGATACTCGGAATTCTGGTGCTAAAGCCTTCTTTACTTACTGTGACCCTGATTTCCATGGGGGTCTGGGTCAAGAAACATCTAAAGACGTTTTAATTATTTGTGGATTCCCTAGCTTTTCACATAGGTTTGTAGTTCTTATTAACAAAACATGAATCAAATGTGTGCATGGTCTGAAAATTTCTCTGACGTTTTCTGATTAGTGAAGAGAGTAATTTCTATTAAAGTCAAATTCTGGAAAAATCAGACATGGTTTGCAGGTAGACTTTCACCATGCCAAAGCAAAGGAATTCATTTCTACTCCAAAGGTATGGTGGTTGTTGCAGGAATAAAAGTGCTTCCTGTTGTCCTTTCTTGCTATACCTAGACTTATGACTTTTAAGGAACCAATAAATCCTGGTATGGGAATTATATGAATGATTTTACTAACTTGAACCATAAAGCTTTTCTGGGTTACTCCCCAGGGAAATTTATTTCCCTTTAGGTTAGCAATACCTCATAAACCTTCTAAGAATGTCAATGTGAATCTCAAGGTGAAAATAATAATAGTGTTTTGTTTTAGCTGAGTTTTATAAAAGCTCCTTGTATATTAAGAAACTTCTGGATAAGTCTTCTGTGACTTTATTTTATTTTTTTATAAGAAAGAGAATTGTTTGGATTAGCAGCATATCACTGTTTTTTAGGGTGAAATTTTTTATGACTTTAGAAGTAGGTAATAGGTTGCTTTTGATTAAAAAGTTTTCTTTTAAATAGTATTAAAAGAAATGGCCCTGTGATGTAACTGTGTTTCTTGTTTTGTAAGTTAGCATAAGCTTCATGGTTGCTCGAAAAATTTTAAAGTTTGTCACTGCAATGAAGTGAAGATGGCACACTGAGGTGCTTCTTGGACTTCTTGTTCTTTTTATCTAATCTGTTCGAAGGTTTTATTGCTGTAAGGACAGATCAGGGCAATGTATCTACCTTTCCTTGGATTTTTTTAGTGGATTTATTACTGCATATTAAAAAAAAAAAAATTCTTTTCAAACATCTTTTTAGAAACAACTTTACATCAAAATGCTGTTTTAATTATTTTGAATGATAAAATGATAATCGCTCAAATTTGCAGTTTTTCTTGATTTGGCCATCCTAATTGCTTTCACACAATGAAATGAACTGAAACAAAGAAAGAGTAAGGTTTTGTGTCTTATTTCACTTGCTTTGCATTCTTTGATGACAGAATGGTGTTACATCTTTAGATGTGATTAACTTCCTGTGAACAAAAGGCTGAAATTTATCACCTTTGCCATCAAAATCAGTGCTTTTTAAATGTAAACACCATATTTAATAATTCCTTTAAAAAAATACATGAGGATTAATCTTAAATAGTTTAGGTTTTGTTCACAGTGTCATTGGAAAATTGGTTATAATTTTAGTGACTAGGCATCTTCTAATTCATAGCCTACCTTTATCAATGGCCTGTTTTTATTCACTTGTTTTCAGAGTGATACATTGTTTAATGTAAGCAACTGGTGTCCCTTCCTGGAATTCTTTGATTTGTATTTATAGATATTAATTGTCCCTTTTGCAAGACTAATTAAGGCAACCTCATCTATTCCGCTCTCATTCTAATAGTTCATCTCTGTACCTTTTCCACAAAGAGTTCATCTCTCTTGAACATGGATGATTAGAAAAGCCTTTGGGATAATCTAGGTGAGATTACCAGTGCCTGGCTAAATAACCTTAATCCTACTTTATTTGGGATCACCTCACTTGGTGTGTAATAAAAAAACATTGGTACAGCATCCATGAGAAAGTCATTAATGGCTCATAGACTTTCTCTGATGAAGCTGTGCTCCTACTCATTCTTCTCAGTCATTATCAACTGATGAGCTTCCGTTTTACAGAAGTTTATGTTGCTAATCCCAGTGCACAATATCTTTAAGTTACTGTTGAATTTTGATCCATTTTTTCTCGTAGCCAAGATCATCCAGTTCATTCTGCATGTTTTTCTGCTGCTTCTGTGAATTGATAGTGTCTAAATTTATGCAATTATTACACCTTAAATTTGTGACAGTGTCATAAGATCCACCCGTTCTGATCCTGAAGAAGTCTCCCTAGCAATTCCAGCACCTCTCAACATTGTTCATTGCTGCTCTGTGTTCAGTGCCAAAATCCCATTCCATTATAATGGCTTATTTACTAATTTCCCATTCTGACACGATAGTAAGGACATTATTGAAGCCCATATACTGAGAACACCTACTCTTCCTTCTGTAGAGAATTGTTTTTTAGGTAAATGCAAGGTAAATGGTTTGGTACATTTATATTGTCTAGTGAAACAGTTTCCCATTATTTCAACATTTCTTATTTATCCTTTTTTTAAAAAATCCCCTTTGTTCTAAACCTTTGTATATTAGTGAGGTGAGATTAAGGTCTGTAATTGTCCAGATCTTGTGTATCTTTCCTCTGGTTTTTAATGTCAGCACTATGGTTGCTGTTCCTTGGTAAATATCTAACCACTTCGTTTAAAATGCTTGCTACTGGTCCTGCAATTTCATTTGCTGTTTCTGGCAGAATTTTTGGAATGGGGTCGACTCCTAGCTTCAGTGCATTAAATTAATGAGTTTACCTTCTCTCTCACCTGTAATTTCTTCTTCTGTTTACATGTTTTTGTAGATGACTTTTTTCTTTTTCTTTTTTCCCTTTCACTTCATCATTCTCCTGGAAATGATTGTGGTAAAGCTGGACATGAAGTGCATGATTCTGTTGGACAAAGGTGACCAGAATATTGCAGCCTGTAACTGTGTCCAGCTGTTTAATATCTGACAGATTTAATTATCTGAAGTTATCATAGTGACTTGCCTAAGCATTTCAAGAGAAACTTTGTGTTAGATTTCTCTGGAACATTCCCCAGATGTTGATGAAAAATGTCAAATTACAAATGAAAAGTAGAAGCTCCTATTACTGGAATGATTTTCTTTTTTGTCATTTTTTTTCAAGATTCATTTGACCTCATTTTTACACTGTCTATTAGATTTACAAATTGAAATCTGGGAATAAAAAAAAATCCTATTTCCTTATTTCTGGTTTGTTTATTCATAGAGCTCTTTCTATATTTGGCTTTTTAAGCTGTTGGGGATGCAGAGTTTCGCATGACTGATTTGGTCATTCGAGTACTTAATCTGATCTAATGATAGAAAGAGTGGGATCTCATTGACTATGAGAAGACTTATGTAAATACCTTCAATAAATATTGGATTTCTGTTAAAAAAAGATAGATGAAGGTCTATATCAATGAATTGTTTTAAAAAAAAAAAAAAAGCTGATCATATGCATAGTAATGTCTTTAAATTCAGAAGTATACTTTTGTCTGAATGATGCAATATTCAAGATGCTGAAAAAGTGTGAGAGGGATCAAAACTCATACACTTCAGTATTCAATATTCGGGCAGCTCAACTGAATTTTACAATGGGAAATAGAAGGAGAAACTGTAATAGCGCTTTTGATATTTCTTTCAGAAAGATGTCGTTGGACCCCTTTTCTCAAATTTAGGTAGTTATCCGTAGCACATGGGTTTTATTATGCAAGAAGGAACAGCTATTCATATTTCTGCGCAAGTCATGTAAAGCTATGCGATATGGAGTTTTCCTGTGACAGTGTTCTAAATGGTACATAAACCAGTAAGATATAAATGCAAAATATTCTATTACGCATATGATCAACACCATTGTGTGAATTCGTGTGGAGAAACAGTCATTTTCCCCTGAAAAGTATATATGCACATCTTTAGGACTGATCACTATTTAAATGAAAAAATGAGGATGATGTTGGTGATAGAAAGGTGTATCTGCAGCTTGACTCCTCACCAGCCCTTTTACGTAAACTGTATCAAGTAAATCTATTTGTTAACAAGTTAATACGTATGTAAAAATACAGTATTATTTGTACAAATTTTCTGTTTGTGTTCAGAGTTGCAGTACTTAATAGCTTGATAAAATCCAACATAGAGATTGGAATAAAATACTACTTATAATTATTACTAATTACATATAAATAATGTAAATATACTGGGTTAGATATAAATAGTATATTACACAAAAATCAGCATTCATACACACAAAAAATCAGCACAAGTCTTCCAGTTTAATCTATACTTTATAAGTTGCTATAAGCACTCATTACTGGAAAAAAAAGTAACTTGCTTATAGAGGTAGTGCCTGCAAACCATTTAATGAAAGTAGAATAGCAGCAGTAATAACTGAAAGTCATGAGTCTTTTCAATATAGAGAAGAATCCAGAGGAAAAAGAGGTAATCTTAAACTACCTACATAATATCAGATAAAAATTGAAATGGAACTTTAACTTTCAGGTGCAAGATGTATGGTGTTGTGTGCTATCCTTGGGTAAATAAGTTCATGATGGCAGCCAATTTAGGTTAAGAATTAGGAGACTGCTCCATTTTGGTAGTCCTTGTCCATGCTTTCTATTCGTCTGACATGATCTTCAAGAGGCTGGAAGTGAATTATTTCTTCCATTTCACATCCATAGAACTGGCTGCATAGGCTCTTTTGAATAGGCTGGCTTCTACAGGAAATACCTCCTGGCTTGCTCTTTTTGTGGCTTATGTCATCAGCTGGGAAGATGGAGGGGGGGAAAAATGGAAATTTCAGGGCCACAGGCAACAAGAAGTCACTTAACCTCTCTGCCCTTTTCATTGCTATGGTAAAATAGTTTCCAATTGTGTTTTATTATTCAGTCATAGCAGCTATTGTGAATGGTTTTATTTGGTGTCTCTCTGCAGTTATTTATGATGTGATGTAAAATGTGGATTTAAGTGCCAGTTTAGTTAGCTGCTATCAAATTATCCTTTTTTGAGTTTTCAGCAACTGAATAGGTATATTTGCAGTTAAATAACTAAGAAAAAGTAGTTGTAAACTGATTTTTAGCTCAGTAATTTTACAGTTTACTTGCAAAGCGTCTGTCTATATCCATGTGTACTTTGAGCTATCTTATGTTACATGTGTCTCACAACTCAGAGCAGTTCAGTTTCTGCCAGGCTTCTCCAGACAGTTCCACATGATTGACTACAGGTGTTCCTAATGCAGCTGAAATGTCTGGAGCACTGAATTCTCATCAGCCATCTCTGGTGGAAGAAAGTTAAGGTTGAGAGAGAATTAATCGTAATTCTTAATTGCATATTTTTCCAAAAGGTTTGGGCTTTTTTTTATTTTGCTGTTTTGTTTTGTGTGTGTGCTGAACTCACACATGGGAGAGTATGAGATACTGCCTGGCACCTGTAATAACAATAAATTTGTGATTTAATCAAGAATATCAGATAATAGTCTAGTAACATTATCCAGTTGCAAATATTTTGATACATTGGTATGAAATTCCTTCTTAAAAGAAGTCTCTAGTTATTGCTGTATTTAGAATTTTAGTGAAAATGATTTTTTTTTTATACTTCTGTGTCTTGTACATCTGTTCCAGGGTCTAATTCTTGGCTTGTACCAGAAACAAAAGGAGCAATTGTGCAAGGTGGATATGGTCATACTAGTGTCTATGATGAACTGACAAAATCTGTTTATGTCCATGGTGGATACAAAGCATTACCTGGCAATAAATATGGATTGGTGGATGACCTTTACAGATATGAAGTTAATACTCGGACATGGTAAGTGGGATTTACAATGTAGGAAACTAAGTTATTTGTTAGTGAAAAAGAAAACATAGAGTAAGGTTCTAGTAAAGTTGTGTAGGAGTCTCCATATCCTTTGCATGTTTTAGAACAGTAAACTATCTACAACAAAATGGAGGAATTGTGGTGAGGGATTAGACTTTAGCCAGCAGATTAATGGAGCTACACATTGAAGGAATGGCAGGGAGGAAGCTTTGCACATGTTCTACAAATTAAGAGAAGGTTCTCCTATCCAGACACAACCACTATGCAGAAATAGTACATGTGTACTGTTTCCACATGGTATGAATATACTGCTGATGCACATTCAAGTACCTGTTATATAAATAAATTGAGAAATCTAAGAGCTGTGGAAGGTTGTTTCTCACAAAAATATCAGAAATAAGAGAGAAAATTCCTGGTATTGTATAGGGATCCTTAGTTATTAATGTTCTTGGTGTTTCTATTTTTATAATTTCCTTGTCCCTCAAGTTTTTTGTAACTTAAGAATGCTACTTATGTTATGTATAGAAAGTGACCTTAAATATTTTTTCTTACCTTAGAGATGATTTGAGATCAAGAACTATTTCTTGGAACATTTTATTCTTACAATTTCATATTTTTGTTGAGCACTAATGGCTTAACTTTAAGCGCACAAGACTTGTTCTCAGATGTTGGAAACGTGGGTTTGATTTCACTGAGGCTCTTGATTTTGAATGCCACTAACTCATGGCACTTGGAAACATTGGAAACAAGAATTTTCTGTCTTTTTCAAGGTGTTTTCGAATTGCTGGAATTTTAATGCTCTCCTTTGACAGTCTGTTCAACAATATAATGATAATTATTGGAATATTTTTATTCATTATTCATATAAAAACTAATAACGAATGCTTCTATCTGCTCTATACTAATGTGGCATTCTCTGCAGCTTGTAGAGAACAATTCTTTTATTTGTTTCATGAGTATTACACTGGAAGTCATTATACTGTGGGACTGAGAACTGGCTGAGAGAATGGGGTAATGACACTTGTGTAGTAATAAAATGTTTGTTTACTGTATCTGTGACATCTTATAATCAGTATTCAAAGCACTCAGTGAGGCAACTGAGCCTGAATGTGCCACTGGCTAGGTAGCATTATGAGGAAGAGGTGGAACCACGATGGCTTTCTCATGCCCATGTATGTGGCTTTTTTCACACTTGCATTTGCTTGTCCTCAGTGTCTCTGTCTTTGATCTTGCACTCACACATTCTCTCTGTTTCTCTATCTGGTCTGGCTGAGGTTCGTATACTTCACTAAGTCTTGGCGTACAAAGCTGATTGCTTGTTTTGTTCAGTGGCATGTGGGTTTTCATTTCTTCATATAATTAGGCATAAGCTTTATGTTTCTTGGAATGTGAGCAGGTGATATCTTAATTCCTAGTGTGAACATTATTTCTAATACCTGATGGAGAATTACAGCGTGTGTAATTCCTGCATTGCTTTGCATTAGTTGCACACTGCTGCAGTTGGCAACTGGGGGGCAACGTGGGGCTGGGCTTAGATAATGGCCTGAAACAGTGGAAGCACCTGCTGGCTCCTGGGTATTTCTATTGCCACTACAATATCATCCTGCGGTATCACTTGGCATTGGTATAGTTAACGTGGACTAATGTTTGCAGATACACGTATATGTGCATAAATAATTAATTCAGTGTAAAGTGTGTTGAGACTCACATAACTTGCATGGGGTTGATATGTGTTGGAGAGTTCTGAAGATTATTCTCATCAGTGATGCTAATGAATAGTGAAAATCATGGCCAAATTAACAAACTTGCTCTGTATTACACTTCCACTTCTGCTGAATCTTGGGGAAAAGTTACTGTTACCAGGAAGGATGAAACTCAGCACACAATATACAAACATTAAGGGGGGGTAAAAAACCCTGTACAATGGGCTGGGGCAATGCAGTGGGGTGACAAGTAGAAAAATGACTAGCCCACAGAAAAACTGCAGGGATTGCTGTTATATCCGCTGTGAAAAGGAGAGAGTCCTTAGTTTTCTCCAGAACAGCGTATGGCTCTTTAGGCCTTTAGTGATGAAGACAACTATTTGTAGACAGCTGCAAGG
This sequence comes from Burhinus oedicnemus, assembly GCA_008921705.1. Taxonomy (NCBI): domain Eukaryota; kingdom Metazoa; phylum Chordata; class Aves; order Charadriiformes; family Burhinidae; genus Burhinus; species Burhinus oedicnemus. Next base: position 468,772 of record VFFE01007183.1, read on the forward strand.
CAGGATAATCAAGACAGAGCCTAGTGTTTAGCAATTAATGTAAGTTGGGAGGTAGGAGCTGTAGAAAACTGGTAAAGCAAAAGACAGAAACAAATCTATAGTTTGAATGGATAAGGACAATATGTTCTTAGTATATTATGATTCCTTCAACTCATAGCAGCAGTATTCCTCCATTACTAGTTGAAAACAACTGTTAAAAATAATGTTGTGTTCTATTTCCTTGTCATTCCTAACTTTATATGTTGTTAACTGCTGAGTTGAAACCAAATACCACGTTTTTCTGGGTAGATAACATAAGTATTCTGTATCAAGCGAACTCCTGGTTAGAAAAACACACTTATGTGGTGCTCTATTTTCAAAGTATATTAAGCAGAAATACACAACCAAAAATGCAAGTCACTTAACAGAACAAAAAAAATAAATGGTTAAAAGCAGAAACACATTGGTGGGTATGCTGGTGGCTTGAAGGAATTATCACATTTTTAAGCAATAAAATAAAAATAAAAATCACTGTCATCTAGTCTTTGGTATTTCCTTTGTTTGTCACTTTCGAGGGATAGCGGGGAATCTATTTAAATGACAATATGAGAGCTTACGTTTAACACCTTCCTCTCAACTTGTTTAAAAAAAAAGATTTAGACAAGTGGTCTGTGCAGTGAGTGGGGAACTAGCTGACAGGCCGCACCCAGAGGGTGGTGGTAAATAGCTCCTTTTCAAACTGGCAACCTGTGACAGGTGGGGTCCCCCAGGGATCAACATTGAACCCAACACTCTTTAATATCTTCATAACTGATCTGGATGATGGAATCAAGTGTATCCTGATGAAGTTTGCTGATGATACGAAACTGAGCGGCGAAGTGGACGCTTTGGAAGGGAGAGCCACCCTGTTGGAAGACTTTGATAGGCTGGAAGAGTGGGCTAACAAGAACGTTATGAAGTTCAACAAGGACAAGTGTAAAGTCTTGCTCCTGCGACAACATAATCCAGGAGTGCCGCACAGGCTGGGATCTACCTGGCTGGGGAGCAGCTCTGTGGAAAGGGACCTGGGGGTCCTGATGCACAGCAAGCTCAATATGAGTTAACGTTGTGCTGCTGTGGCAAAGCAAGCCAACAGGATGCTGGGTTGCATCAACATGGGCATCGCCAGCAGAGATAAAGTCATTATCCCTCTCTACTCAGTGCTTGTCAGGCCACACCTGGAATACTGTGTTCAGTTTTGGTCACTGCTACGCAAAGACGTGGACAGACTGGAGAGGGTCCAGAGAAGGGCCACAAAGATGATCAAAGGACTGGGAAGCCTGCCACATGAGGGAAGACTGAGAGAACTGGGTTTGTTCAGCCTTGAGAGAAGAAGGCTTAGGGGAGCCCTTATCACCATGTTCCAGTATTTAAAGGATGGCTGTAAAGAAGACGGAGAGTCCCTTTTTACAAGGAGTCACATAGAAAAGACAAGGGGTAGTGAGTAAAAGTTACTCCTGGGGAGATTCCAATTGGACACAAGAGGAAAATTTTTCACAATGAGAACAATCAGCCATTGGAGTAATCTCCCCAGGGAGACTGGACTATTTCAAGATTCAGCTGGCCAGGGTGCTGGGCCACCTTGTCTAGACTGTGCTTTTGCCAAGACAGGTTGGACCAGGTGATCCTTGAGGTCCCTTCTGACCTGGTATCCTATGATTCTGTGATCGATCTCTTATCATTTAAAAAATATCTTGAGTTTATTGATTGATTTACATCATTATGTCAAAACAACGAGACATATTTTAAACCCTGTCCCCCAAACCCTGTGATGATGTACAAATATTGAACAAATGTTATCAGTGGGATTCAAGAGAGAGAGTATTGTTCAATCAGAAGGAAAGATTGCCAAGTCAGTATGCTCGTTACAGGAAACTAGTTTAATTCTAGGTGTGAGCAGCTTGCAATAACGTGAGTGGAAGTGAGAGTCTAAACTTGAAAATTGTTAGATTACTGAGACAAAAGGTTATTAGGGGAATGCAAATAATACTCTGTACTGGTGATCTAATCAGCTCTTCACAAACATGTCTATAGCTGGTCTACTTAACTAATTCAAGCTGGCAAAACACACAAATGGTTACTCTCTCCCTTGGTAAGATTTATTTGCTGTGATTGAATCAAGTTTGTATTCTGTTCTCTCTACTAGCCCCACACCTGCCACTTGAAAACTGTGGTATTGATAGCTCTTGGCTACTGTTAGGCCCGTGTTATTGCTCTGGCACAAAGCAGACCGCACAGACACAGGCTAAAATGAATGAGGAGAGATCAGAGACTCAATGTGTGTGGACTTTTTTTTTTTTTTTTTTTTTTTCCTTTCTGGATTCAGTCATTGCTTTCTAGGTACTGAACTTAATCTACATGCATAACTTTTGGACAGTTAAACGTAAGTGTCGTGAACCAAGAGCTCAATTCGGTCATTTTAAATGCTTACTGCATCTGAATATATTTGTTACAGCTGAAGACTCAGAGATCTGGAGATGTTACAAAAACGATTGATGCCCTAATTTTCATAATTTAATATTATTTTCTGTATTTACTTAAATAGTAGTAAACATACCTATATGATGAGAAGTCTGCTGCATAAAATGAGCTTTAGAAACCTGGCCTTTGGTATGCTTTTGTCCTCCTCTGATACTTTACCACCACACTTGCTGCCAAGTTGCTGTGGCAGCTCCTTAAAAGTCCACAAATGGTTATCCTCACAGAGGTGCTGTTATTGCTCAAATTATACTGAAAGAGGAACCTTGGCTGTGGGGACAGGGCTGCCACTGGGCTCAGTCTTGGATGCTGTGGTTCACCTGCAGTTTTCTAACTGGTGTTGGTTATGACTCTTTATCTGCTGTTCACTGGAGGGCCATAGTTACTGTTCAGTATATTAAAAGAAGCTGAAGGGTTCAACTGGTGAGATCCTGCCTATTATGGATGTAATGTCAGTGTTCTTCCATTATAGCATTTTGAAAGATACTTGTAGCAGTTTTCTCACATACAAAAGGAATTTGAGTAGGTGTGTATATCAAAAATATATATGTGCTGCTTGTGAAAATCTGTGCTCTGTGACAGCTCTTTGGAAATTAGGGAGTTACATATGCAAAGGACAGTTGGTATGTAGTCATCATACATAATAATGACAGTTAATGCAAACTGGGATGTGCGTCTGACAATCTGGCTGCGTACTTGTAATTAATTAATAGGAATTTATCTTTCAAAATAAGATATTATCTTGTTTTTAAGTCTTTGCTGTGTAATTGGGAAACTATATATTAGGACCTGTACCCTGAGTTCTCCCAATTCCCTAGCGCTAATTTGTAATATATAAAAATTGCACACCTTTGGGAGACTGAGACATGATAGAAAGAAAGTAGATGATCACCACTGACTTTAAATTCTATAAAGTGCTTAGATCCCGCAGAGGTTAGTTTAAATAATTGTGTAATAGAACTAGAGAGGAAGTGTGACACGTGTCAGTATTGATGTTTTGCTTATGTTTTCTTCTTGGTACAAAGTTTGAGATTAGTTCAGTCTGCTTTTTTTTTCCTTCAGGAACAAAATCACAGGAGTCAGTTATTGTTGGCCTCAAGTTCACCACTGTTTCCTGGCTACATAGTGGTAGAGTGGTTCAACCGGGCTAGTATGCTGGGGAGTTTTTGCTGAGTACTTGATTAATTTAATTATATACATTGTATAAGGAACAGAATACACTTCAGAGAGAGAAACCATGGTGATCTGTCTACTATACAAAGTTCAAGTCTGACTCCGGCTGCAAGCGAAATATTATTGTTTTGCAGAAGTTAGTCTAATAGGTACACGTCTCAATAACTGGGCTGAATTCTGTGAAAGGATAAGAACAGTGAAATATGTAACATTCCATGCAAAGCAGTTCTTAATTTTTTTAAACGTTTATAAACAAAATGAAACCACTTCATGAAGATGTCTCATTCTTTGGCCATGACTAAGGATTATTTGGCCAAGTCAGGAAAATTTGAGGACATGCTTTATACATACATTTACATGAATTTGAGCAAAAGTAGCATACTTGAATCAGCTATCCAGTGGGCTCCAGTGTAACCAAAATGAGCTAAAAACTATTATGGATTCTTCTTGCTTGCAACAATCATGAAAGGCCCTCCCAGAGAATACAGAACTCTGTGGTATTGTCCTGAAAAATATCAGAAGTTGCATTGTGAATATTCAGTCACACTCCATCTTCTGGGCTAGGCCAACAACCAGCTTTTTGGAACAAGATTATATCTGGTAACCAGATTTGGAGCCAGAATCCTGCCATAGTCTGTTCTCTCCTGTAGGCTTGGGAAGAAAAGAGGGATGCAGCATTACAACTTTGTTTCTTCACTTTTATCCTGAATCTTTGTATCTGGTTTGAAAGTTTAAAAACACATTGTGTGTCTGTCTGTCTTTATGCTACCCTATAGTTCATTTTACAGGGCTGATAAATATATTGTATAAATTTCATTTATAAGTTGTATGACGTTATCTTTACTGGAAAGCCTCTCTGTCTCTAAGTGTGTGGATGGGTAGTTGTAAGGCTGTGTCCATGTGGGTTTTAATTTTCTGAAGGAGAGCTCAGTTTTCACCCTGGGGAACAACCTGTTGAAGTACTATTTGAAAATAAAAAAAACCAACTACCATGCTATGTTTTTATATACATATTTGTGTTAAATACATATTTATATGTATGTATATACACAATTGCGCACACGTGCATGTTGAAGAACTTGTTTTCAGTTCAACTGCAGGTAAAAAGGCTGTACTCTAAAACTTTAGGATAGATTTTTGAAGTATTAGTTTGGAAATAATAAGACCCCTTCTTTTTTTTTTTTTTTTAAATTGTAAAACTGTTATATGGGAGCCTTCCCCATGCTTAAAACTCTTGCATTTCTATTCCAGTCAGAGCTTAGGAAAATAGTTTAGATTATATTTTATGAGTATTCAGATGCAAAATTCGCAGATAAAAATAGATTAATTGGACACACACAATCAGAATTTAAAACAGAGGTTCTAACTGTTGAGACTAGTATTAAAAAAAAAAAAATTGGGGGGGGGAAACCCACAGCTTTTTCTAAGACTAAGAGTATTTATTTTAGTTCCTGGACAAATGGTAATGTTAGTAAATATATTTCTGTATGCCTAAGGCAGTTCCTGTAGTTTCAGTGCATGATGTGTTCAGTCTCTGTCCTTTTGTTTCACGTATGTCAATTGCTTATGTGTCTGGTTATCCTAGAAATGTATAGAGAATGCCTGAGAGTGAACCTCTATAAACGTCAAAACCTGAAATCATTGGAACACGGTGGCTGCTTCCATGCTCTCTCCTAGTGGTAGTTGTATTTCAGCATTGTCTGAATCTATGGGAGAAGTGCAATAACCCATACATTTAAGCTAATAATATACTCTGCGATGTTTCTTTTGTAAGGCCTGTTACTGTCTGGATTTCAATTTATTATTATGGGTTAAATAATATGCAAATTCAATTGCTTACGAAAGACAATATTGCATGTGAAATATTAAGTTTCTTCTAGGCTATTCAAATGAAGCTTAAAACCTTTTTCCTGTTTTGGAAAAAAATGTCAAGATTATCACATGAGATTAACTTTAGTTTCACTTGTAATCAAACATATTGGTTGTAAAATAAGTTGTTTCAACTCTAGTCTTTGCCATCAACAAAACAAGTACGTTTAGATGTCTGTAAAGATTCCCTCCCACCCCCACCCAATGCAAACCCATCTATTTTTACAATTCTCCCTCCTTCTGGAGTTACAAATGACTTATCAGTGTGCTATCACAAAGAAAATGTAAAGCATTGGCTGTGCTAGATTAAGTTTTATGTGTTCCTGAGCACTTCAATTATAAATGTAGTTCTGGTGCCGTCTATAGTAGCAATGACCTCCGTATCACTGTACTATTAGAAGAGCAAAACCAAAATAATATAATGCACTAACTGCTCCATTTAGTAGTAAAGCTCAAGGTTGGTTTTTTTTTTTTAATATTGCTTAGGGAGTCACCGTTACATATAAAGACTCTGCTGTAGATGTCAGATCTATAGTTTAAATTAAATTCATGCTGTTTCAAACATATTTGCCTTTACGTTTTCCTGAGACTAAGGAGATTTTTATTATCTGAATAAGGAAAAATATTTATGCAGTGTAGACTGAATTGGAAAATAAGTACCTAACTTTCATGGTGTTTTAGTTGTTTATGGTGTTTAGTTGTCCAGAGTCACAAAAAAAACAGAACTAGGCAGAAGTGTAATGTGTATCCATACTTTGTGAACCAACATTTCTTCTTTTAGCAGAGTAAAACTAATGTGTAGTTATTGGAAATATGTAAAGAGAACATACAAGCATAATCTGACATTGGATTCTACGTAGTATGTAAGGCTGCACTGCAGGGGTTACAGAGAGCATGATTGAGCAGAATCAATGCATTGGCATTTCAAACCTATTTAAATACTTTAAAATTGAGAAATGATTTGATAGTGTAGACATTAAGTAAGTAGTTTCGTTTACCTTTTCTTAAAGCATAGCTCCAAATGTCTCAAGAGGTTGTCACTAAACCGGCCTGCTAGTGCAGAAATACAAATGTGATCCTGGAAGTAAAGTATGAAACACAGGTCACCCCTTTTTTAGACACTGTCATAACAACTTTTGCTCCCTATTTCTAACAATATTAATATTTTATTTTTATTTTTTTCTGTTCAGTGGAACAGCATTAACTTGTGGTAGTGAAGCCTAGCTTGAACAGTTAGGGCACTTTCCTCAGATGGAAGCTGTAGGTTTAAATGCCATTGGGTAGGAAATGAACCTGTTTCTCCTGTATCTTGGATCATTACTCTAACTACTATTAAACTATATAAAATAAGTCTCTCTTTCCTTTTATCATATTTTGGAAGTATGAACCCTTTCCGTTCTTTAAAGGGAACAGTGAGAGTATCACTCCAAGAGAGTTCCACCTGCAAGTTCTTACTGGGCATGGTGTTCAGTCTTCGGTTCAGTCTTGGGCATTGTCGGGTCGGGGAGCAAAATGAAGATGAGGTGTAAATAAGCTGCTTTTCTGTTCAATGCTTACAGTTTTTCATCTGAGTTTCTATACTGTTTTTCTGCAAAGGGAATATTTCAGTTCCTTGATGTTCCTGTATATTCTTTACAAAATTTTGTAGATTTGGCAGTGAGTTGTCCAGATTTTCAGGGTCAGTCTCATAGTTTTTTTTTTTTTAGTTGTTGAAAATAATTGACATGTCCATAATATATTTAATAAATCAGATGAAGAAAGGGGAGAGTACTCACCTTTAAAACAGCTTGCAGATGTGTGGTTCTCTTAGAATTTCATAAATCAAAATTTGAACTGGAGGTAGTTGGATGCTCAACTTGTATAATTTTCGAAATTGCTGTATTAACTTACCTCAGACATGAATTTAATGGAGCTGTGTTAACTTGCTTCTGCTCCAGGTCTGCCCTAATATTTAAGTAACACGTTGTTCAGAATCAGATGTAAGCGGCAAGTGCAAACTTTGTACTGCCCTCCACTCCTAAACATGTTTTTAATGGTGTGTTCAACTGTACGTCTAAAGAGCAAAGGTCACTCATAGAAAGACTTGCAGGACCAACAGCTAGGATGCTATTTTTCTGCTGTTTTTCCTTCAGTCACATTTTGGTAAATCCGATCTTAGTTAAATATTTTAAAGCAAATCTGTGCTCGAGTGTTTTACTGATGTGACAGTGATTAGAAGTGTGATTTTCTATAAAATCATACTGGGAAACATTCTAGTAATGTATGAATACATTATATATAGTCATAGTATAGGATGTCACGGCCTCCTGTTGGAGTGTGGACCCTGGAGTGCAATACCCTGTGCAAAGTTCCACTGGGGTTTTTCTCTGCCAGCATCAGCTGGATCGTCTCAAATCTGGGGCATTTCTGTGGTATGTTTCATCATGTAAGTAATTTGTGTGGCTGGCGAATTCACCCTGAGCCACTTCTGTATCATCTGGTAACCATTTAATCTAGGGAGGAGTATGAATCTTTTTCCTACAATGATATAATGTGGTACAACTTGTTCTTGAAGTAGAAGCCTTACTAATAGGAAGAAAAGCCCCTGTATTTCTCCTTGCACTTTTCAGTGACTAAAAATTCTGCTAGTCAGTTTAGAATGAATAGTATCACTCCTTCATCTGCTTAGTAACTGTTTCTATTAAAAGCAGTATGTGCTTCCATGTGGTATATATTATACATGGACACATACAGAGAGAGTGGTAAATACAACCAATACCATGTCTTCCACTTACTATTTGTGTAACACCTTAAGACTGCATGACATTTTGCAGAGGAAAGTATTTTATTCTTTACTCCATAGAGTTTACCATCCTTATTAGACTTAGTACAACAAATAGAATGCACAGAAGGCTGCAATATCAATAAACAATGTTGAAAATCGTACTGTGTTTGCTGTTTGTCATTTTCGTCTTGGAACTGTACAGTAAGTCTGGAAATTTGGGTACTTGGAAATGTTCAAAAGAAGTTTGAAGATGACAAATTCTACTCGATTCTTTACCAAAAAACACCCAAAATCAGTTGGTTAACTCTCTGTATTTTGTTTTCACCAACCTGTACAGAGAAATTCAGATCAGGAATTTAAAGCTGAGTAAAAGTATTATTCTTGCGCAATGCTTGGTTCAGTGTTTGGTAGTCATTGAGAAGGCTAGGAGGAGATAAGAGGGAAGGCTATTTGTAATGTGCTTCCCTCCCCCTTTTTTTTCTTGTTCTCTATTGAAAAGACCTGCCAGTTTGACAAATACCATCAGCAAGAAAGGAATTATATCTCCAGCCCTGAAGGGTTTCTTATCTCAAACCCAGCCTTTATTATGGTTTTATGGTTTTTCCTTCAGCATTAAATCCCATTTTTTCTTAAATAGATTTCTAAGTACAGGAAACACTATATATTTGTATATATGTTTGTAAAAATACAAAAAATAATGTGCAACACTTTCCAAGATCAGATGAAAACTTACTGTGGGTTTTTAAAATTGTTTCCTGTACCATCAAAGGCATATGAGCTCAAACACGCTGTTTCTGTTAATGTGCAATGACTTACAACAGCAAGAACGTGATTTTAAAGTGTAACAGCAAGATTTTGCTGGTTGGTTGTAGTGTTAAAATGTTTGCTTTGTATAGTTTTTAATATGGAAATATTTTCTTGACATAGAAATTGAAATCATGATTGTTGATGACATTTCCAATAAATAATATTGCTCTTAGTCTGAATTTCTTACATAATTCGAACACCATGGAGGTATCAAATGCCAGTGTTATGCTGGAATATAGGGAATACATAACTTCCATATTTAATACTACTCCTGCCTTCATCTGAAACTTGTGATCATAAGTAATTAATTGGTGCCCTATTACTGTGATCAGGAGCAACATCTCTCTGGTATGTATGTACTTTCACCATTCTATTTAAGTAAAGAAAATTAAAAAAGAACAATTATGAAAGATGAAGTGTTCTAATAATACCATAATTTTATGATAATATGTTAACAGTGATAGTGACAGAAGGTAGAAGTCGAGAAAGAGGCAAGATATTGGGGATGCCTTGGTCATATAAGACAGCAAATTAAACTTACTATACTTTCTTTTTCTTCAAACTACTAAATTAATTCCAAGTCCACCACCTGATGTTGAAATTATTGCTGTTTGGACCATCTGTGTTAGTCTGGTAATAATGTGCTTTTAGTTTCTGTTTCCAATTTGTAAGAAGATGTAATTGATTTCTCTCTCAGTCTCACTCCGACTCCCTTTATGGGCTCAGGCTATGATGCTGTGGAAGCCTAAGTCAATCTAGCGGCATATTCCTGTAGTTTTGCCCATAGCCACGGTGTCCTGCCCCCTCTCATGTGCTGAGTCCACCCTTGTGTGACCTTGCACCAAGCTGTTTCAGCACAGTATGCTAACAGGACGCTACGTGGACAAAGTGCTACTGTGAATAAGTTTTTGCATTGGAAGTGTCAGAACAGCCGCACTAGCAGAGATGAGCTGTTCTGACAGTGGGAAGGAGAGCAGGACCAGTGCAGCCAGCAGTTAGTGACCTACGCTCTGTGTGACACCAGCTTGGAGGACAATCCCCTCTTCATTTTTGTTGTTTTAGTCTGAGGAGGGAGGAAGGCTGTTTGGGTGTTGTGGGTTGGTTGGTTGGGTTTTTTTAAACCTTAAGTAGACTTCCTTGAAGTAGATGGTCTGATGGTGATATTCCTTTGTTTTTTAATCATACCTGTAACTTGAAGAAATTATTCCACATATTAAAATTAAGTAAATATACCTTATTTAGATGTATCTGTCATTGGAATCTTACAGATAAATAAATTCAGCAATGTTAGGTAAAAGTCAACTTGTGTAATAATTGCATTAAGACCCTGGAGACAGGTTTCGGATGTGCTCCTCACAGTCTTGCTGTATACCAGCGACCTTTTCTGACTGTTGGTCTTTCTAGGACACTTATGCTTTTTTGTGGTATTAACTCTGACTATGCAGCTTCTACAGGCATGTACTCTATTTACTTCTGTGTATTACGGAGAGTATGCTGAGCAAATAGGTCATTTTTATTGTGTCTTAGTGTCCACATTGGTAGCTTTGCGACTGGTTTAAAAGAAAAAATGCCATCCTGTTATTCTGGCTTCAAACCATGTTAAGGCAAAATGCAAGTAAGTTTTCATTGAGAATATCTGAAAGGACAATATAATTATCAAAGACCTAAAAATATATATATAAGTGTGTGTATATTTACATATATGTGTATATAAATAAATAAAGCCACAATTTTATTTGGATTAAATTGGAGACGTCTCTCTCCTTTTAACTCTTTTCAACTTTGGATTTAATCCTTATCTTTGTGTATAGCAGATTTTTTTTTTTCCTTAAATGAGAAAACTGTAACCTTCGGTCTGATATGAAGGTTTTCCTGAAAGTTTACCCTACCTGTCTCCAAAACCTGTTATGATAATTCCAGAAATGCCTTGCCTGCTCTGTAGAAAAGTACTTTCTTTGCTCTGTTGTAAAGGGATTTTCTAGAAGCTTCAATCTGTAGGTGCTCCCTATTTCTGTTACTGTAGGATATGGATATTTGAAGTCAGTAAATTTCAAGTAGGAAATAATGAAGAAAGGACTAATTATTCCAAAGAACTAAAATGAAACCACACCAAAACCACATTTGTAAATGCTCCTACAGCAGTGCTAACAGTAATATGCGTGAATGGTTGATTTGAACTGAAGATGCTGGAACAACAGTCATCTCAAATATTTGGTGAAAGGAAAGTAATTAGTAGCATACTTAAATCAAGATAACAAAAGGAAGAGGATAATGAGATGGGCTGTACAGCTGAAGGAGTGGTAGTTTATCTTAAAGCACTTATGAAAAGAAATAAGTTTACTGTTGCAGATGTTCAGTAAAATACACATGAATTGAAATCCTTTAGCAAATTTGAGGGTGTGTAATGTTAGGGCAATATTACTGATCACTTGACAATGATGGCAGTGGTTGTTGTGGTTGTTGAAACAGACTGTGAAGGCAGAGAACTGTATAATAAAGGGGCACTTCTGTGAGTGTCCTCTGGCCTTGATAAATACCATGGTAAGTGTTGGTGACAGGTTCTTGGAGCACTTACTCAACAGATGCATCAACAGATGCACCTACTCAACAGGAGTACCTGTTGATTTATTCTTGAGCAGTGCAGATATAGCTTCTCAGAACTCATGACTGCAGTGTGCTCAAATCCTGCAATTTCTAGAAGTGTAGAAGAATCTCTATGCATATTAAGTCTTTCTCCGGGAAATCCGTCAGTGATGCCTTAAGAGGGAGGTCTACCTAAAATCCAAAGCCTACCTGAAAAGAAATGAAAAGAAGGACTAAAAATTACAAAATGGCATTAACGGAGTGTGTTTAAGAATGATAATGTGTGTATCACTCATCTGTGACATATGTTGGTAAATGCATATCACTGCAAATACTTTAGAAGGACCCTATGAAGTCCAAATAAATAACATGTTTAGACAGCGGAATAAAGTAGATTATTAGGAGTAGAAAAAAACAGCTTAGTTTTTACCTGATGACAACAGGGGGGGAAAAAAGTCTGTCAAATCCTGCTGATTTTGCAGAACAACTTAAAAAATGGCTAGAAACAAATATTAAAAATCGTTTTAAATATGTCACTCAAGTTTTGTTACAGAGTTCATGAGACCAGTAGGTGATGAAAGCATGTTAAGAATATTTGAAGATCATGAGGTATAGATGGTCTGTTTTTACAATGGAGACAGTAGGGGTTACCTGCACTGATCCCTCTGGGAAAGGAGGGTAAATAGGCAATAAAGTTAGTTGATACTTAAAATACAAGAGTGTCTGATAAAATCCGTTTTGTGGATATTTTGCTGAAAACTTTTGGAATTATTTTATATATGTTTTCATATGCTTTTGTTTCATCTTTCAGCTTGTGATGAATGGAAGATTTTACCAAAACCTAATCTGCATCGAGATGTCAACAGATTTGGCCACACTGCTGTTGTCAGTAACGGGTAAATGAAGTGCATTTTAAATTTTCCTGACCATTTTTCTGAATGAAAAAACTGTGGCAGAAATTATACCTATGTAAAGTATGGTTCAATGACATACAATTGGTGTAATTTATTAACATGAAAAGTAGTGCTCATCAGGGACTTTACTTGTCTTAGGTAATTAGTACAGCTAATCATCAATTTGACATGCTGTGGAACCTGTTCAATGGCATTTTATATGAACATTCTAGTGTACTGAGGTGTTTCCTCAGTATTTGAAATTCAGTACCAACTATAATCCTCACTTAAATGTAATGGGAGAAATATTTTCTTGGCAGCATGCTATAATTCCGTGTTCTTCTACAATCATAGAAACATGTAATACAAATTTGCTTTGAAAGGCAAGATTTTTAAGATACTGATACAGTGATCATCATTAATCACTTGCAGGAAAAAGAAAGCCTGCCAGCATCTAGGCTATACTAAGTGTACTGCTTATCCTCTAGAAAAAGGAGAATACTTTCATGTCACTTGCTGAGTAGAGGAGCTCAGCAAACTTTATAATCTAAAAACAGGAGGTGCAGTGTATCTGGAGTTTGCTGGATTTGGTGGCTGAACACTCTACTTCCCCTACCCCAACACCCAAAGATAAAATTGTAGGATAAATGTCTCCTTTTCAGTGGAAAAGTTGTAGAAAACTGTAGTCAGGTTTAAAGAAATTTCTACTGTTTGGTTGTGTGAGTTTTACTATCACTGGTTACCAAAAAGCCTATATCTGACAGTTGCAGTACTACAGATGACTGTGCTACTGTACAGATGTGTACTACTGATCATTCCTCTTCTGCATTATTCATCACCCTAATAAACTCAGTGTTTAAGTATATGCAGGCAGCTTACAGATCCTCTACACATGGATGTTGTATAGGTCAGAAATAATGGAGGTGATAAGTAATACTACAAATAAGAGTTTACTAGATTTTAACAAAAATAGCAGTGTTGTAATTCTGTACACAGAACACTTGAAATTAATCAATGAACAGATTACTTCATTAAGAGAAAATTGCTTGGAATTAATGAATTCAGCAGCTGGTAGTTTTACATTCTGATTTGTGTTGTTTTAAGACATCTAAGCTATGTCTGATGCTTCGAGAACCATCGCTTTCAGTGAATTAGATTCAAGGTGAAAATGCCTGTTTGTTTTTTTTTTTTACCTGAACTTAATGGTATTTTTAGTAGTGTTTTATATATGAAGAAGTGTAATACAAGATACTCTCCAAAGATTTCTGCTATTAGTAACTGCATGATTAATCCTGTTTTAAGACTATACAGTGCAACAGATATATAGGTTCTTTATTACTATCTTTTACCTGAAGCTGTTCTTAATTTTAAATGAGAAGGGTAAGATCTCATGTCTAGTCTTCTAGTTCTGATGTCAGCAGCTACTGGACTGGAAATATTACCAAAAAGAAATACCCATCTGCCAATTATTGCTGGCTGTCTTTGAAATATTCTTGAAGAAAAATGTCCTGATTTCCTGCAGCCCATTATTTCACACTCTGTTCTCATTATCTAACTCCAAAAATGAGTAGCTTCCTCCATAGCTCTTCTTTCTTCTTTCCAGACATTTGGTATATGTCACTCACTGATACATATAGTACAGCGCACTTTGAGCAATTTTTTTGTTAGTCTAAACTTCCATGGAGAAATACATTGAAAAACTAATCAATAATGGAACCACTGACAGAGTCTTTATTAGAGAGGCATGATGAGTTTTTTTATAATATTTTGTGTTATTTTTTTAGTTGTGTATCAAGACAGATAAGAAATCAAGAAAATATATCTATAGCTACTATAACAGTTATGTTCACTTGCTTTTTCCTAATAGGTCTATGTATATATTTGGGGGTTTTTCAAGTGTTCTTTTGAATGACGTCCTTGTGTACAAGCCTCCAAACTGTGAAGCATTCAGAGATGAAGAGCTGTGTAAAAACGCTCGTCCAGGGATAAGGTGTCTGTGGAATAAGAAACATTGTGAATCCTGGGAATCTGGACATGCTAATAACATCCTTAGAGCAAAATGTCCTAAGAAAACAGGTAAGTGAATTCTGCTCTTACAGTGTCAGATTTGCAATATGATGTAGGAGATGGGGTTGGGAAACCCCGAATGGCCCCTAAAAAACAACCAAGTGGAACTAGTGATTGGACTGTTAGGACTGTTCCTCTCTGAGAATATCCAATGCAAGAGATTTGTGGATTAATTTCTGAAATCATTAAATTCTGGAATTTTTGGATTTTAAATAGAGAGAAGTAGGTACAAAAGAGCACAAGTTTAAGGTGCTAAGGGATGCAAAGCATAAGAGGGTTCAAAGAGGAGAATTTACTTCAGTGGGGAGCTAAAGCATAAAATGACTTTAGATTGGATTTGTCTCTGTGTTTGAAGCATTTATAAAAGGGTGAGCTTTGAAATATTGCAACTGAATTAATTTTCCTCTTTCTCCACCTTTTCCTCTTTCAGGATATATGTATACACACAGACACACACTCATATATAAAAGTCTTCATATATTTTTGATTCCAAGAAAGCATAACAGCAGTCAGACCACAGATGGGCGCTGCAAGTGATACCTTGCATTAGAGGCATATGGCACTCTCATGCCTGTATGTACCAGTAAGAGAGAGAGAAAGCATTGCTGCTTCAAGTAGATTACCTATCAAACATTTGTATAGAAGAACGTAGTACAGTCACAGCTGGAAACAAACTTGAGGCAAACAAGCCCTTTGCTGCAGTATGTCAAAATGGGTTCAAGTTAATCCTGTGCATTTCTGTGTGGCATTGTGGTAGATATATTGTTTGAAACAGCAATTTAGCATTATTAATAACTGTTGCACCCTATTCCTAAGTATTTTGGCTTGTCACAAATAAATTGCTTGTGAAAGTGTTGTTCTTATACTTCACACGAACAGAATATGCATCCCTGCTGCATACATCTGCTGGTTTGTCCATGCATCTTTCCTTTCAGCACAGTATAAAATTGCTAACCAAACTTTCGCTGTGTGCTACATTTGCAAGCTACCATACAATTAAACTGCCAGTCTACTTTTGATGTTTATTAAAAAATTATTAGCTCTGCTATTAATCAATGCTTCAAGACAGTTTATCTTTCTGTTAGCTTTTATTTGTTTCTGAACTGGATATAAAGTTGCAGACTTGAAAGCAAAGGTGCATTGTATAACAGAAAGGTTATCCAGGTAAAGCTTTCTGAAGAACTGCTTTTGTACAGCTTCATAATATTTAGAGATCTAGAGTCTAGAACGTTTCAGCTCTTTATAAAAAGAAAAATCTTGAGACCCTAAATTCAAAAGTAATACAGATGAAAGTGGATGTTATAAAAAGCTGATTATATCAACAGGTGTTTAAAAAAAAAATGACTAAAACAAAGCACAGACAGGTTGAAGGAAAATAAAAAAGTTAGACCAGTTTCTAAAGTACAGCTACTGCAGTGGGAATAAACTACAGCTAAACTTGCCAGAGTTGAGGTGTGTAGAATTCCAGTTCTGAAGCAGTAGTGTGGACAGCACTGCTTCGCTGCTGTCAAATCCTTCCAGTTTCAGGTGGTAATATCCTGCCAAAAGCCAATTTTTCATATATTGTTTTACACCGCTTGGTTCAATTGTTATCTGGTTGAAAGTATCGCCTGAGAAACTGCTGATAGTCAATATTAAAGGATAAGCAGAAATTTTAATGTGTTTTCAAAAGATCAATGCTTGGATAGTAAGACTTCCCTTGCAAGAGAATCTCTTGCATGATCCTGAGACGAAAGCCGCCAAACTGCACAGGAGTTAAACATGGTAATCGGTGTAGGAGATGGTAGGATTTCTCCTGTTTTGGGTCATGGTGATTTTTCAAATTTTTGCATACTTTAAACAGAACTAATCGTTTGTGTCCCAGACTGTTTTAAACAACATAAATTTTAGTCCAAGTCCTGAAGGGTTGTGTTAAGGATTTAATGTGAACTCCTCCTCCAATATTTTTTGTAGAGAAAGGGCAGAACTATAACTTACCAATCATTATTAGGTTTATAAAATAATTTATAAAGACTTAAAATGTCCATGTGCTGCTAATATCTGTCTTAGATTTTCTTTTTATTTACTACTTTTACCATTGCCTACTTGCATAGCAATCTAATATTTTTATCAGAAACCTGCATCTGTAGAAAATCTGTGTTAAAAGAGTGAAGAATGAATAGTTTAAGAAACGTTCTGATACTCTTAATTTATGCACTGTCATAAGAGAGTTTGTGTTCTCTATATCAGTGAATATTCCTTTAGTTGATATGAGGCTTATGAACCTTCAAATATAGTTGTTACTGAAGGAATTTTTAAAGGAGTAAATCTTATTAACTGAATAGAATTAATTTCCTGCAGTAACTTAAACCTTTATGTATGGCTAGAGTTCAAATAAAGGATGTAACAGATGTAAAGTGTTTAAAATGTGGTGTTCTCCTGTGCAATGTTTCTTTTTGACTTTCATGTGTATTACAGCTGCTGCAGATGACAGATGTTACCGGTACGCAGACTGCGCGAGCTGTACTGCCAATACAAACGGGTGCCAGTGGTGTGATGACAAGAAATGCATTTCAGCAAACAGTAACTGTAGCATGGTGAGTCTTTGCAAATCTATGGTCATGTTATTAATACTGTTTCTTTTCTAGCTAAACCAGACGCAGGTTGCAGCAAGTGAAAGAGGTATAGTAGACTAATTGTAGCTTGTTTTGAACACAAACATAACATGTTTGCCTGGCTTTTGAAATAAAAATGTTGCAGAGGGCAGAGTTGGACTGCAGCAAAGATAGCTGTTCCAGGGGAAAAAAACTAATGTATTCTTTAGGGTTGTGTTAGCCCACTGTATGTCTCTTGGGACGAATACTATTATCTCCTAATTAATGACATTTGGAATGTCTCGGAGTGGAGATCTGTGCATATGCGGTGTACAGGATGCAGGCAGAAACTGTGGAATCCCATGAAGGGTAGCTGTTGGTGGTGTGTTGTGTGTGGTTTTTTGGTTTTGTTTTTGCATTTTTTTTTTCCTTTTTCCTCCCTCCCCATTCAAACAGGACCAGGACAGTCTCATTAGTCTTGGTATTCTGACCATTGATCACTACAGAAATGTTTTTCTTTAAGTCATGGAGTTATTTGTCATCTCATTAAAGGAATAGGAGCCTCTGTCACCATGAGATTAACTGGCTTGTGATGATTTGGTAAGATTGTTCTGATCTTTCTAAAACAAGCAATAAAAATGTATAGATTCATACAAGTTTGTATTTTTCTATTTTTAATATTGCTTAGTGCCATGTTTTATACTTTACATTGTTGTCTACTAGTTGCTGCATCTCTTGCTTTTTTATTTCATTTTTGACAAGCTTATAATAGTATTTTAGCTTTAAAAATTTTGCCTTTTTATATTTTTCAGCTAGCTCCAGACACCTGGCTGTACTTAAGTTCAAAATCCTTTATTTACACACTTCCACTAGTAAAACTAGCTTGCTGTCTGGTTTGAACCTGATGCAAATCAATCTTATTCTCTGCACAGACAAATTAAGGTGTGAGTTGGACTGACTCTCACTCAAATCTTGCCCATTCAGAGTGAGCACAGCCAGCTCTGATCACTGGCATTTGTAGCTAGTCACTACTAATAAAAGCAATGCTGACACAAATTCATCAGCAGCCATGTTATAAGTCTGTCAGAGGGATTTCACATTCCAGGCACTAATGTTTAGTTTCCTTTGTGATCTTCAAGGGCTCTTCCTTTCCTAACACATTATACTATGTTAGGTGCCAATTTTCTAACTGTGGTTTTTAAGTCTTAAGCAAGGAACAGTTGCTAAGGAGCAGACCATCTTCATCCCTAATAAATGTGGAGCACTGGGTATTTTAGCACAAGCTTCTCAGTTCGGTATCTTTCTTTGACAACCTTTCATGACCAAGATTGTCAGCTTAATTAGCAACTGATGCATCAGTCTTCTCTATATTATTTCCTGTCTTTTATTTAGGGTTTGAAGTGGATAGCAAAGGCTGTTAGTGGAATTACTAAAGAATGGGATATTGAAAACTCATTGAAATGATTTTTGAAAAGAGTTACTGTCATAAGTTGAAGGTGGCTATTGCAAAATTAGTGTATTGGCTGGGAGACGATGGAGGCAGAATTTTGCAGCTATCGACATAAACCCACCAAAATAGCATCAGCAGAATGGCACCATGTGGAGAAATGGAATGGATCAGGCTGATTATCAGTTTTCATAAACTGCTACTTCTGGACTAGGCCCACAGAATGAAAATGCCATGACGGTACTGTGATGGTAATATAGGATAACAAGCTGTAGACTCAGAAACATCACAAGAAGAAAGCCCCATTTTTGCAGCTGTACAAAGACCTTGATTTATTACTTAGATTGTGGAACATCCAGATGAGACAGACAATAATGTTTTAGAATCTGTTGTTTTCGCTTCATGGAAACTGGCCAGCATACTAAAGATATGTTGGCAATCAGTTTGGCGTTTGCCTCATGGTCATGGATATTTGCAAAGCAGTGACTGTTCTGCTGATTGGAAGGGCTGTAAAATATGGAAATTTCCCTGAAATAACTCTGGACAGATGGACTTCATAAGTAGTACTAATGCATTGATGATACACGTATACCTACCTGCCTATGCTCACCATCTGATGTGGGTCAGCACATTAATAGGACACTATATTCCACTACTGTGCAGACTCATGTATCATCAAGGTACATATCACACACATCTGATGTAATTGCAAACAGAGGCTTGCGATGCCAGGTCGTTCTGGAGGTCTGGCTCATTTTGGCACTAGCAAGCTGGTTTGTTTTTCTCCTATAAAATCCTCACATAAGTGGGATACTTCTGCATACTATGGTTTTAGTTGACCCCATCATAACGGATGCAGATGTTGAGGGGTGAATGCTTATCCTGTCTTGCCCAACTGGGAAACAGTTTACTTAAAATATGCGGAGTGGTTCAAGATGATACTGAAATTTGGCTAGTGAGTAGATTGAACAACATGCTAGCAGTAGTGCCTTGTTGTCTGTTTTCTACCATGAAATATATTTATTGGAGATTTTGTATGTTGTTATAAGGGTTTTGAAGATTGCCTTGAGAAATTACACCATTGAAATTCCCCAGACTGCTTACAGTGGTTTTACATAATACAGTGAAGTTGTTCCATAATGAAATGTAATGCTTATATATGAAATAAAAAAGTTATCTAATTTTTATCTTTGATGGGTGCTAAAAATGGTAAGATCACCTGCTCTAACTTTTTTCAAAAATGTGCAAATACAGATACTGGTTTGCCATAGGGGCAAAAGCAACTATAATACTGTCACTAATACTGTCTTATGCCAAGTACAGACTTCATGAAATATGACATAGTAATATTTATATGACTTCCTCTTTCAAGCTGTTTCATGGAGCCTCTTGCATCTAATCCAAGGCTGTTTTCAGCTTGGAAACAGAATATTGTATAAGGCTTTGTTACAAAGAAGGAAGTGACATCATTGATGTACCTGTTCTTTTTTTCCCGTTCATTGAATGTCTGTATCAATGATGGAAATTTAAACAGGAATAGTTTGATTTACTTGTAAAACCTAGTAGTGTTGCATAGGTGTCCCTCTAAGCACTAAATATAACTAAAATATCTTCTAAAATTGGAAGAAACAGGTTTCTATTATCTTGCTCATATCTGCCTTTTTTCCTTAGCTTCTCTGTCTCGCACCTTCCTTCCCTTTGCTTTTTCAAAAAAAGTTCTGTGTCCTGCTTGTGGTATATTCCTGATTTTTCTGGAGTAGATGGTATTGACTTTTACTAGCAGTTTACTGCCCTTAAGTCTATTACATAGATCTTGCACTTGGACACTTTTACTTGTACTCTATAAAATCCTCAGCATCTAGTCCTTACTGATTCTGATGCATTTTTCCTGTTTCTTGATAGAGGAGAACCACCAGATCTGGATCTGCTTAGTACATTTATGAAACTGTGTTCACGTTGTACATCTGCACATAAAAAGCTTTATCTTGCATCCAGTGGCAATGCTACTCCCTTACTGATTGTGTTGTTCAGAAAATTGACTGTATTTGTATTTTGTAATGGAAATATTCTCAGGAAAAGCTGTTAATTTTACAATTTTATATTTCATTTTTTACAAAAAAAAAAAAAGCTTTGGGGAGTGATGAATTCAGTTTTAAATTGCTGCATGTTTACAAGGTGTCATTTTTCTTGAGGTAGTAGCATGGAGGAGTAAGCCAAGAATTGGTCTGCTCCTCAGGGAGGAGCCATCCTATGAAAGCAAAATCTTTTTGTACCTTGTGACAAATAAAATGGTAAATGACTGAGGAGGGCCGACCAGTTGCAACAAAAAGCAAAGTTTCCTTTAATGAGGAAGACCAAAGAGAGCCTGATTTTTAGAGTAAAAAATTTTATCAATTGTTTTTTTTGCTCTTCAGAAAGAGAGAGTAATCATTTTTAAGGATAGCAATATATCAAGTCCATGTTATGGCCATAAAGCTGTTTTATTTTTGCAGGCGTGTGTAGGCACATTCAAAAAGTGTGGTTGCATCGAAGCCCTGAAAGTACTGGAATGCCTCCTGCTTGCCAGTTGTCTTTAAGCCATGTGCTTGAGAAAGAGGAGGGTGAGCTGGGTTTGGACACGTACCATGCCACTTATATTTGGGATTGGCTCAAGTGCTGATAGACTTACAGGCTGAAAAAAGTAAAAATATTTATGTGCACATGTAGGTTGTTACTGGACAATATGTTGGCTTCTTTTTGATATTTATAATGTGAAAGAATTTTGAAGGTTTTTCCCTTCTCTGTCTTTTTTTTTTTTTTTTTTTTTTAAACCTACTTCTTTGTCTCCTGCCTCACCCTCTTCTTTGGGAAACAATGGGAAACACTTGCACTACTCAAAACAAATTGGTTTTGATTCTTATATCCTCAGAGTAACTCTTCCTATTTCCACACCAAACTCCACTTCAGATCCAAACAGCAATCCTGAAAGGCAAGCTTCAGGAATTAATGAGAAATGGCTTCCTTCTCCCCTTCCATTGTCTTACTCCTCTACAGTAAAGACTGAAGTAATCACTGCAGATAGGGTAGCTGTAATAATATGCTCCACTGGTTGTCTGCAGTGTTGACCTATAATCCTTCTGTTTATAGAAATGTTAACTACCCACACTAAAAGTTTGCAAATAAAGTTACTTATTCCCCTGTTACTTAAGGAAAATATTTTGAAAGCTTGAAATGCAGCAGTAATATAATATTAAACTTTACTTGAAAAATGTTGATTGAGAGAAGATGTTTTCTCTCCAAAAACCATATAAGTATTTCGAAAAAAAATTAAAAAAACCCACTTTCCTTATAAAATTTCGTCTTTTATTTTGAATCTTGACATTAGGCTTGTTAAAATACCTACTCTTTTACTGTAAAAAACAGCAGACAAATGGGAGGGCAGAATAAATTGAGAACACTTAATCAGTTAGGATCAAGAACCCCAGGCAATAGCCCATTAATGTAATGCTTTTTTGGCCAGAGTATGGTCTGTGATGCGTCTTTTCAAATGGAGTGCATGTGAATTTTCTTGTTTGGAGAGACTGTGATGAGAAGAGGCAGAGCTGAAGTATTCCTGCATCCAGTCAGTATTGCGTTTTTGAAAGCCTCCTTGCTTTCAAAAACTGCAAGGGGAATATGTTTCTGCAAGGGGGATGGATTCCTTCTGGAGCTGTGGCCAACCACACCCTTTCCTCCAGTAGCAGTCTCTGAATTTCTTGTGTGTCAGTCTCCACACATACGATACAATAAAGCTCCAGTTGACATAAGTAACTTAAAGACAGCCCAAATAGATACGTGATTTAAAAGTATTTTATATCTGAGTGTGGCAGCATAAACTAAGCATTGTAGAACCCATTAGTGGTATGATAAGAGCATCTTGTTGAGGGGTATAGGATACTAGAGGATGCTTCAAAGAGAACTGTAGTCCTACATTGTTAAATATTTTTACACAGTGCCTTAAAGACAAGAACCATTGGCTTTTTTTAATGCTTGCACTGCTTCCAGAAGGTTAATGGCCTCTTTCATGATGGGAGTCCTTGGATGCTACGCTAATACCAAGAATAATAATCATAGCAATCTGCCTACATTTGAGGAATTCAAAGAGTAGTCAAGGGGAAATGTATGAAGTAGTAGAAGGAATAGAATCAAATTTATCTGGGAGGAAAAAAAGAAAATTTAAGACTAAGGAGTACCCAATAGTAAGATTTGGGAGTAGCTTCGGAGAAATAGTAGCAAATCTATTAGATTAATAATTTACAGTTAGACTAGGCAAACTAGACAAGATTATACTGTTAACCTGAAAAATCCAGGAGGAGGAGAGAGGTACATTATTTCATAGCAATTTCCTAAATTCTAAGATAAACTACCGTAATGTTTTCATTCTGCAGTTGATATTCAGAAAATCACTGCAGTTCATAAGTCTGTCTATATACCACCATATCAAGATCAGTACTGAAAAAATCTGAGTAAATCAGACATAAGTGGGAAGCTTTATACATAACATGATTTACTCATACTTTAGTGTGTAAACATTATAAATATCCTACAGCAATATAGAGCTTCAATAATAGATGGGCTGTCATATTTCTGAATTTCATTGGGTTTGGTAGCTTAAGTTATAACCTTAATATCATGTTAATATGAATTACCTATTGGATTCACATCTACATTGAACTAATGAGATTTTCACGCAAGCAATGTTTAAATTGGATTTAAGGGAAATAAGTGCTGGGAATAAGGGAATACAACAGAGAACATTATTATAGAATAGTCACTAGTACTTTGAATTTTATTTTAAACATTAAATAACCACCATACAACAAGCTTCATGATTTGAAAGTAATAGAACAAATATCTTGGTTTAGTTGGAGAATTGTAATTTGTATGTAATATCACTAAAGAGTATATAATTTTCAAAAACAATCTGAATGCTAAAGGATTTTGACTGTCATCATGAAGTGCTAAAAGTGAGTATTTGTTGAGGTATTGTAAATGAGCAGATGGTGGTAACTTGTGCTCTAAAATTCATTTTAAAGCACATCTCAGGCAGTTTTGTGAATACGCTTCAAGATTGAAACTAAATGTGGGTTTGTACCAAAGGTTTTTTGTGCTTTACTGTTCGTATGCATTTTTTGGCCTAGGTAGACATTCTATTACTTTATGGCATTGCCCTTGTCTTTGTTTCATACTGTGGTGTACATGCCTTCTCCTAGAACTGTTTCTCTGGTTCTTTTCACTTCACAGTAGCCTTTCTTATAGACCGGAAAAATAGTGAGTACCTTTTATAATAAGCTCACTGATAGGCATCTGATCCAATAAAAGCAACAAACAAATCCCTAAACAGCAGTGTTCTCAGCAGGAATGAAGCTGGTCCTGTGTGAGACTGAAAATTCATTTTAACAATTGCATTATTTCAGGATTTAAAAAAAATAAAATAAAATAAAAGGAGGCTGATTGTCTTTCCTCCTGACTGCAGTAGGTTGATGCCCTATCGTCATCATCATCATCATGCCAGTACCTACAACTGTGTAGCTTATATTGCCCCTTTAGATGTGTTTTATTGTACTCCAGGAGACTACTAGAAAGAAAAGCAACCAGAATTGTCATGTAAACTGTACATTTGCTATCTAAGTGCAATTCATTTTTGCTACTATGCATGAACTAATTTTTTGTTGTTAGAGAGAGATGAGAGTTGTTAAGTTTGGACAAGATGACCTCCAGACGTCCCTTCCAACCTCACTCATTCTGTGGTTCAGTGAATCTGGAATTAGGACTTATTTTTAATTGTTACCTTGAAATTAAGTTGGTAGAGACAGCCTTATGGATAAGCAGATGAATTGGCTGAGGATTTGGGGCAGTTTATTAAATAAGATATCCATATTATGCCTTATAATAAGTACTACTCAGAGGGGAAAAAAACATTTGTATTCAAAATGCCTAACTTGGAAAGGTAGAGCCCTGTTTTCTGGAAAAAGAACAACAAAACACCCCACCAAACCCAACAAAAAACCCAAGTAAAAATTCCTTCAGTGTTACTCCTTGTCTTGTATACTAAGGTGCCAAAGGAATAATGCTGTTCCTGGTTTTATGTCACTCTTTGACAAAATGGTTTCCTGTAGATTCTGTGAATTTTATATGATCTGTGTTGCATACGGGTTTGCAGTTAAATCTGTAAAAAAGCATGACTGAAATTTTTGACAAATCCTTCTTGTGTTTTGTGACTAGTGGTCTATAGCTCCTATTATTGTTTCATTTAATCTGGATAAAACAAAGTTGAGCATATTCTGGCACCTTCAGTCAATGATATGTAATTATTTTACACCTGTATCTTGTGCCATTTTTTATATGCTGTTTGATTATTTTGCTTGCTTTAACCTGCATAGGATGAAACAATTTGGTGAGAGCATATCCCGTAACTATCTAAGAAATAGAGACTTAGTTTAGTTATTTAAGCTCTTCCTGTGGTCTGTACAGGGAAGGGACATCTTCAAAGTACTGTGTGGCTCAGCTGTGTAGGACAGGGGAGGTCATTTGTGCTCTACAGATGCATTTTCTACTCTCCGCAACTGATAAAGGAATCTAGACGAAAAGCTTAAATTCAACCTAGCTTTTAGGTGCCTGATTTTCTGGGAGGGATCCACCTGCCCTGTATTTCAGTTTTGACTTCTGGTTTATTGGTAGTTTGACATATGTTTGTGATGCTGTTTTATCTGTTTTATTCTTATAGTCGGTTAAAAACTACACGAAATGTCATGTGAGGAATGAACAGATCTGCAATAAACTGACCAGCTGCAAAAGCTGCTCTCTACACCTGAACTGCCAGTGGGACCAGCGGCAGCAGGAGTGCCAGGCACTACCTGGTAAGGGCTGTGGGGCGGCGACACTGCTTTTTATGCTTGATTTCAAAACTGAGTAAATCTCCTCCATTGTTGCCAAAGAATATTTGTTCAATGAGTAGGCCTGGATTTGTTTTACTCGTGCTGACTCTCCCTGCCTGGCTGTGCCTGCACAGGTGAACGCAGATGTAATTACATGACCGATTGGCATATCAGTGCTACCTTTCATCTTGTTAGGAGAGATGATAATATTAGTGAAGGCATAATGGCATGTACCTCTGCATAAGCTAGTGACCAGTTCTTGCCTGTGGGGATCACCGAGTGCAGAGCTGAATTGCCATACTGAGTCCTTTACTGTTACGTATGCACTGACGCTGTTACTTTTGCTAGCTGGAGTTTTATCTTGTAAATTATACTTCAATTATACTTCAGTTTTTCTGTGCAGATGGGGCCTAAGATCTAGTTTCTTGATTGTCTAATGTTGGTAATACTATGAAAGCAGTGAATATTAAAATGCTAATATAAAATATTCTCAGAAGGTCACTGTTAACATTCTGAAATAGTATTTATTCTGTAATTCATATTCATAGATACATATATGCAGTTAGATACCAGAACATTTTCCATTTGATCTTTACATCCAGATGGAGTAAATGAACACAGGTTTTTTTTCACAGAGATTATTCATTAAATAACTTTAGTCAGTTTATTCTGCACAGTTTAAAATTGCATTTGTGTAATCTTTGTAAAGATTAACTATAATAGTTGCTCTGAATTACTTACTCATCTTTTAGTAGTTATCTGAATCTGAGTAATGCTGAAATATGTTGAAGAGGAAATATCTGAATTTCCTATCATTCTGATTGCATTTATATTTGGGCAAATATAAATATTATAAATATTTATATTTGGGCAAATATAAATGCAAAGATAGGATGATAAAGCAAAGAGGATAAATTCACGATCTCTTAATTCTGGGACAGTTGTTTTCAGATTTTGAAATTTACATAACATTTAGGTAAAGTGATCAGTAAAGCGCTATTAATTATGTACCTAATCTAATCTTTAACATTTAGTTGTATATAATCTAATCTTTAATGTTTAGTTGTGCTCAAATCTGAATACAGAGAAGAAATAGTGTCATAGCAATATTGTTATGTTGAAACTTAGCACATACCTTATAAATACTTTGTAAGTTGTTAAAAGTTTCTTTTCATAAAAATACACTATTCAATATGATACTACTTGGTGTTTTAGAATTTCTGTGATGTGAAAAGGGAAATTGAGTGTGGGATGTATTTTGAATTACAGTCTCAGGAAGACAAAATCTAGACTCCCTTGGGTTTTTTAAGAGATTTAATTGTATGCTTTTTACACTAGCTCATCTGTGTGGGGAAGGATGGAGTCATATTGGAGATGCCTGCCTCCGCATAAATTCTAGTCGTGAAAGCTATGACAATGCCAAACTGTATTGCTACAATTTAAGTGGGAATCTTGCCTCATTAACAACCTCAAAAGAAGTGGAATTTGTTCTGGATGAAATACAGAAGTATACACTTCAGGTAACCTGAGTAACTGTAATTGATGCTTATGTGAATTAAATTTGCTTTGAGAAATCTCTTTTAGGGATTTCTCCAAAGACAGTTTATGCCTTCAAAGAAATGTAGTGTGGTGCTAAAGATTGATAAAAGTGGTGTGTAGGATATTAAGGAAATCTCATATTTAGAGCTAATGACACAACGGTTCCCAAGTGTTTCTACTTACTGGATTTAACTGTTGCAGGTTACTGTTTACTTTCAAGACGTGACTCCAGAGAATGGCTGGAACACTGGTCTGGGAAATCCCAGCCCTTTTCAATGCACTGTGACAGCCGGAATCAAAACAAGAAAAATTATTGTCATATAACAGAAAAAAAATCATGACTTTCACATCAGTATCTGTAAAACTGCTTGCAGGATTGGTTTTAGGTGGTGAATAGCTTGGCTAATCCAACAGGAAACTATAATGACTGCTGATGTGACATGACTTTTCTGTTCTAAATTGCTCATTTCATAAGGGAACTGACCATGCTCACACTACACACAGTTTCAGGTGGTGAAAAACCCCCACAGAAATGGAGCATTTTCTTTGAGTGTTCACATTGTAGCTATTTAGGGATTTCTTCAACTCCTACATGAAAGCATTACTTTTAGTTGGCCTACAGTTATTATTACTAGATGTTAAATGCATTTTCTCCCTTTTGGTAGTAGCCAGAAAAGAGATATGTGGACCTTACTATTAACAGTTAAATGGTAGATCTAAAAAAGAAAATTTGATTAAGCTCACCTGCCTGAAAAGACCACTGTCATTAATGTTGCAGATAAAAAATCCCTAGAAGTTAGTGGCAAGAACTGTTTTCGGGAAATTGTAACTTAGTATTTTTATCATAATTGAAATAGATGGTGATACCACATTTAGACCAAGTATTAAAAAATACAACAGAGATAGCAAAGTTTCCTCCGATAACCTGAAGAAAATGTTTCCTATTTTTAAATCTAGTTATAATATTGCAATAGTAATGGCAGTTTGTGGCGGAGAGCAACATATCCATACCAAAATTGTTTTATCTGGCTGCTGCCTCTGAAGTGATTGAAATGAGATGATGTTTGTTGTGACTGCAATGTCTAGTGAGCAGATAGGAGTGGAACTGGTTTGAATAAAACTTTTTAAAGTCCTTGGGAGTCCCAGATAATTTTCATTTGAATGTTATCCCTCCATGGGATAAATGAAGCTCCATTACAGGCTTCTCTGTTTATTTAATGTTCTTTACGATTCTGTGGAAGGTACATCTATGGATGTGTATGTATACATATGTGTATGTATACACATACATATGCATGTACACATGCATATATATTTCTGTGCCTGTCAGTCTATACATATTTATGTATAAAATGGACCTATTTAATTTCTGTTACAAATAAATCTGTGTTAACTGGAGGTCCATGGGTAAAGAGAATACTTTGCTGGAGGGAGGATGTACACAAAATAACTTGCTTCGAATTACAACTTCTGTAATCAATAGTTCTTGTCCCTCATGTAAAAATTTGTTGTGCATCACAGGGATTTTTCCCCATTTCTCATACTAAATGTTTAAATCAATGGGAGACAGAATCTATCTCCTTTCCCTGTGTGAGCCTTAGCTGCCTCAGAATTGTCTTGTTGTAATGTGCTTTGTTGAAGGACACTGAGGGGCCCTTCCTAAACAGGTAGTTTAGAATACAGAAGCTTTTTCATTAAGTGCCTACTTGTACTGGGGAGTCTAGTGTCAGTGCTCAATTACATCAGCTGTTCAGGGAATTGTTTTGATAATTCGAGATTCTGGTTTGTTTTGACTTTTCAAGCTCAGCACTTTCAGACGTTCAGATTACATCTCTTCACACTGTGCTTTCCTGGAAATGCAGTCAGTAGCAGAATATGAACTGAAGCTCAGACGGTGTAAAAGAGAGCAATCATGGAGACAGCCACAATATCAGCGACAAAGCCCAAGCCTCTGGCGGCCTCACGCCACGCGAAGGGCACGTGTTTCTATGCTCCTTCATTTGACACAAGCTGCAAGCAGTTAAGGACAGGGGGGTACTGAAGATGTATACTTCTCTTCTTTGGCAAACCCTAGCTCCCTGTATAACTAGTATGTGGGATCAAAAGGTCACAGAGAAGCTGTACTAGTGGAAGTTCTAGCTGTACTAGCATATGGAAATTCCCTGCACAGCAGCACCGGAATGAGCCAGGAGCTAATTAGCTTTCCATGATAACGGTGGGGAAGGGAGAGGGCTGAGAACTCTTACATGCCTCTGGTAAATACAGGAAGCTGTTGAAGCTGCCATCAAAATATTCTTGAGGAATGTGATCCATATTCATTTGTCAACTGTGGGAAAAGAGAAGTTGAAGATTAATTACCTGTCCATGGGTGGTCAGATTTAGTTTTTAGCAGTTAAATATTCAAATGCTTATTGCTGTGTTTAAAGTGTTGAAAAGCCTACCCACATGTATGCGAAATATATGTATGCTCAAAAGATGTCAAACCCCACAATGTACACTCAGACAGGATGTCTTAGCAGAATAAGATTCCATTGTGAGCAAATCAGTCCATATTAGCAAAGGACCCTTTTAAAAGTGTGTATTTTGGTTTGTAGAACACGCAGCGTTTCTTTGTCTATAAAATCCCAAATTTTTGAGTGTTCCATTACAAGAAGATGCAAACATAGGTTATGTACTTAATTTTTGGGGGTATTGTTCCCAATAAATGTAGGACCTAGACAGAGCAAAATTTTTTTACTAGAAACATGTGTATTCTATTAGTTGCTAATAAAGGAGAGAAAGAAGTAATAGAAAGAAGTAATTCTTCTATGTCAGATCTCCCCTGATGTTGTACTTACTGCAGCCTTGAAACACATTCTGCCTGTCCACTCTTTGATATGAGATAATGTTGAAAATGTAATTGAAACCAAAATAACAAAATCACAAATGGCAATAATTTCTCTAGTTATTTCTTTTGTGGCTTTTTTTTTTTTTACCCCCAATTCCTATTAAAATACTACACAGGAGGCCTTCAAATCTAATAGAGTGTGATTGAGTATCGATGTGACTGATACTACCTGACTGGCTTGAGGTGTAGATGAGAAATAGCCTTTTTTAGTGTTTGGAAACTAGATTTTTCTTACATTTCAGAGCCTAGAACTTCAACAAGGTGACATCCTGCTGAGCCTATCTTTATTTAAATGAAGTATGTCCTGAGCCAATGTGGTGATATAAATTTGAGATACCTCACATACAGTTTATGTAAGTGTAGACAAATGTATGCACACTAAAAGTATATCTTAGGTTAAACGATCATTTAGTTGTCAGAATCTCTAATGAAATGCTACTGTGACTTATCCTGGTGTTTTCAGTGGCATTTAGGGGAAAAAAAAATTTTTTTTTCATTCATATCTGTCTGTCCAGTTACATTTATTCTGTGTGAGACTGCCTAAATGTCTTTTCAGGTGTGACAGAGGCTCTCTGAAACCTCTTGATTTTCTTTTGTCTGCCTTTTCCTCTCAAACTGCAATCATAATGATTAAAGGAGTGAGATTTCATTTTAGATGGCTTGTTTTTGTAATAGGTGGTGGCGTGGAGTTCACAAATGTAGTCAGAACAACTGTAAGGTGAACGCTATGCCTTTAATCTGTATTATCTATGGTGGAGTTTGACTTGTGTAGTTAATATCAAAGGCTTGAAAATCTTTCGCCGATGTGAAACAAAAGCTTTCAGTATTAGTGAATGTGTCAGAGCAACATTTGGCATTAAGAATATGGATCTGTTTTTATCTCTTATTTTATATTTGTATACTGAGAGAAGAAAAACAACTTTGGTAACTATTGTGTATTTTACAAACTGTTAAAATAGTGTTGGTAAATACTACGGCCTAGATGGATGTAATAATTCTTCATTGTTCTTAGAAAAAATGTGGGACTTTGTGTATTAGAAAACAATCTACAAAGTCCTTGTTCTGGGACGAATTTAGGACAATTTCTCCATCATGTTCAGAATAATACAAAACATTGATGCTTTGGAAAGATTCAGAGGGAGGAGGCTGCCGTTGCCTCTACACCCTGTCTAAACCTCATTGTGTATCAATAATTTCTCTTAATTCCAGTACTAAATTGGAAATCAATACATTGCCTCTTTTTAAAGGATAAGGAGAAGGTTCATTTGGTACTAAAGAATGGGACAAAATAAAGACCTTTGGTATGAAGTCAAAACACTTTTGAATTTGCAGATGTATTCTAAAACTATCACTAATAATTTAAAGTCTAATTTATATTTTTCATTGGAAATAAATGAAATTCTTTAAGAGAATGCCAAAGTAAACACAATGGATAGACTGCAGATTCCCGTACTAAAGCAAAATGACACTTCATATTTTTTCTTATATGCTGTTTTATTGACCTAGTAAGCAAAATATTATGAAAGGGAAGATTCAAGTTTTTCTGCAAAGTAGATTAAACAGCAATATGAGGTTAATTAATTGTTCCTGCTAATATTCAAATGTTGTATACTCATTTAAAAGTGCAATTAGTTCTCTTGGGGGTTTGCTTACAACTGTGGGATTTAACTAAAAATAATAATTTTCTTGTTAGCATGCAGTAAATCCTGAGAAGACTTAGTTTTGGTTTAGTAAGCATAAACAAAGATGAGAACAGTTTTAAACAATGCCTTTCATTATATAAATTGTTTGCAACTTTCCCTTTAACTCAGTGTTCTCAGGGCTAAGCATCCTTATAAATTACACTTGAGTGTAGGTTGCAGTTAATTAGTGAGCTTTGCATGGCAATATTATTCCTTGTTAGCTCAAAGTATTCTCAGAGGGCTGTAAGGGTTTTTTTGTGGTTTTAGCCTATGTTTGGTTGTAGTGAAGCTGGCATCTAATTTATTTTTTTTTCTGAATTGGTCTTTTTACTGCAGTTTCTAGCAGTCCCACTTTACTATTGTGGTTTTGGAAGTCTAATAAATTATTTCAGCACTTTGTCTCCATGTTGGAGTTGTTATATTGACTGCCTATTTGTTCACCTCTAGTTTAACTGTCTTCCGACTTTCAGGAAGTGGGGAGCTCGACTCACTTTGGATGCCTGAGAACCGAACCTGAATTTCCAAAAAAATTTTCCCCTATAAAGAAGAAAACTCAATGTATCTAAACTGAAGTCCCACTGGAATACTACCTATAATCTCTGTAGATGGAAATTGGGGAAGTTGTAGTCTTTTCAGTTTGCCAGATTGTACGTGTGTTTTTAAATGAATACCACAACAGCAAAATTTGAAAAGAGTAGGAGAAATAAGCTTTCTTGTGACCAATGCATGACTTTTGCTAGTAATTACATGTAGATTTCATCATTTGTGTCTAATAGATACTGAGACACTTAAAAATCATAAAGCTTGCTTCCACTGCTTATAATGTGGCATTCACTGGGTAAATATTTACAAAATATGAAATATGCAGGTATCAAGCAATGAGGTAGTAAATAGAATGGGTGGTTTCTCTAAATATAGTTCTTATTTTCAGTAAGCAATTTTTTTGTTCGTAATGGTGCAGAAAAGAGGCAAACTAACTGCAAGCCCTTCTCAAAACTGTGAATGTTGTGGAAATGTGAGCACTAAGGGGCCACTGTATTATCAAAGTTTAATTATATGTTTCTTTCTAGGGCAACTATTTTCCTACGAATCAAGGAGTTCAAACGATTCTTGAAAAGTTTGTTGAAGTTTGGTAATAACATATTGTGACACACGCATTAGAAAATGAGTGAAAGTGTATTGTACACTTCCAGGACAATTTAAGATCCAAAATGAAAGGAATTTAAATAAAGGTAGGGATAAATTTCTGAAAGAGATATGTAGTTCCTTAGCAATTTGCATAATGAAGAAACAGAAGAGGATTTTGAGCCTTGGTAGTAATTGGCTATTCGGTAAAGGTACACTTGCTCACTTCACTCATCTGCAAATTATTCAGCCCTCATTAAATTAGTGCTGAGGCAGCAGTAGTGCCTGAAAAATGTGTCATGACTATAAATGATCACATTCACTGTAGATCTCAAAGCAACTTAGTCTGACTTAAATTTTCTGAGTAAACTGGATTTAATGTGAAGTGTCAGCTCTCTGGTTAAGGTTACACAATCTTCCTTTCTAACGTAGTTCCATAATTACTACTTAAAAGAAAATTGAAATTACATGTTTAGAATAAGAAAAGAGCACGTTTTTTAAGTTATTAGTGATCCGTATTTAATAAATTCCTGTAATGGCTAAAAACTGGCCTTATATTCAATTAAATAGGGCTGTAGATATGAGTACAGAATGACATTATATTGGTATGCGTCGTATGATTGCAATTTTGCCCTTCTGTCAGGTGAAAATAAAGCCCTGTCCAGCAATTTGTCTCAGAATTTAATAATTCCTAAATCTGTTCTAACTTAACATAGAGGTTGATTTTTCACTTAAAAGGGGTTTTGGCAACTTTTTATCAGTGTTATAAAAAATTGTTCTATAAAACCAGATAAACCGTGGCTAGCTGCATTTCAAGCACAAGTATATGGCTTCTAAGAAGGGCTGTGAGTTCTAAAAACTGGCCTAGAAAGAAATAGATGAAAGGAGAAACATATTCTAGAGAATGGTTCTAAATTTTAAATCGTGTGGTGGGATAAAGCTATGAAATAGTTCTCAAGATAGATTTGATTGCATTCTCCAGTGCAATGTTAGTAAGGCCCGTTACAAGTTTTCCCAAGATGCATTTGGCCACCTGCTGTGTATTGCATTGCTTTGTTTCACTGTAAAATTTTACTTTATTTCTGGGTATTTTCCCCTCTCTCTCTCTATTTATTTATTTATTTATTTTTTTTTTTAAATTCTCCACTGAAACATTTGAAATAATACATTACTTTTCAGAACATGGTGGGTGACGGTATTCCAGAAAAAATGGTCTCAGTTTGAACAGAATATGAGCAGTGGTTTTCTATAATAATGTTTAAACAAATTCTGGTCTATACATGTTGAATAAAAATAGACAAATAGTAGACTGGAATTCATATTTGGTCCTATGAGCCACTATTTCCTCCCTATCCTTTCCTCTTCTGTCACAAAGGAAAAATTATTAAGGCAAAGTTTAATGAACTTTGCCATTTTGCATAGAAATCTACAATTTAATTGAAAGAATTCCTAAATCCTATAAAGAATAATTATCTGTATTATTTAGTCAAAAAGCTATCATTTGTTTTGGTGACTTTTTGTGGATGTATCATGATGTAGATGAAATGCAGCTTTTAGCTCTTAACAATTCTAAATGGAAACAACAATGTTCAATGCTGATGGCCAAAGTAATGATAAATCATTATTTAAAAAAAAGAAAAGGTATTTAAAAGTTAAAAAATTTTAGAGGCATAAATAGGTCATTCCCGAGATACAGTTGAGAATCTTGGTTAAGAGATTCAAAGTAAGATTATGATTCAAAGCAAATGTTTACTGTCATCTCTATGCAAAACAGAAGCTTTCCCATTACTTATTAATAGCAGTGGTAGCAGGTAATAAGGCTCAAGTATTAGGGAAGTGAAGGCATTGAATAAAGAAGTATTTTGATAGTGAATGTATAAAAATGTGAAGTGTTGTTATTTTAATTACTCTATTTTTCCAACTGTTAAGATATTTTCTTTTGCTTGATTAAAAATATGTTATTAAAACAAACATGACAATTAACTTGTGCTAGCTAGAAAATAATTTCAGTTGAAATAATTTTAGGTTTTATAATGGCAACAAAGAAGTAGGAGATGTTGCCTGTCTTATTGTTCCATATTCATGGAAGAGTGGTAGAGCTGAATATTAATAGAATGTGTGTAATATATTTTCCTCGTGGTCTTTTTGTATGCACTGAAAATTCACTGGTCTGTCTTCATATGTTTGTGCATACGTGTATGTAAAATCTGAAGGGACATCCCTTTTACACTGCCTCTCTGAGACTGAAATCTTGATGGATAGCAATGTCTGCTTCCACCTTGCTTGCCCTCTAGTGCTTTGTTAAGAGGGCAAAATGACCTCTGCCTGGGTGCAGAATGACCACAATTTTTACCAAGTTTCTAGGTACTAGCAGTTGTAAAATGGAGCTATACCATTTGTCTGACTTCTAAGCGAGCGAAGGTAGCTATAGCCCTAAATTGGACTAGATTGTCCATTCTCTTCTTGAAAGCTAGAGCATTTCAGAGCATACTTTGCATTAAGGAATTCTTAGAGCTTCTCTAGAGACAGCAAGTGCTCCCTTTCTTTTCTATTTTGGAGCAGTGAAGGAGGAGGTAACTCTAATAACATCTTTAGCTTCTAGCAAACCTTGCTGAAATCAAACAGTGGGTCCTGCTGACCTTAGACAGTGAAGGTCTCCAGATGACCTTGCTGCCTCCTTACCTTTGCAACACACGATGATCATGGGTTTGGCATTAAAGGAAAAATCCAGTAATGGTAGGACCCACGTGCTTTGGGAGTTCCCATTCACTTCTGTCGCTAGTGGACTGGCAACTCCAGTGAGTATGGACTACTTTAAAGCACCCAGGAAAATTGTGACATACATTAGATACTGTAATAGTCAGCTTGAAGAACTGAGATAGGTACAGTCAAATAACTTAGCAAAATTTACAGTACGTTTCCACTCACCTGTTGTCTGGCTCCCTAGTAGGAAGCTAAGCAGCAGGACAGAGGCCGTGTGGTGAGACAAAGGTGTCTTGACTAAGAATGATTTCCTGTACTAGGTCATGTAATTGTTTACTGAAAAGTTCTTGCATTGTACATGTTCACACGTGTATGCATTCACATGTGTGTTGGAGCTTTTCCTCCTTCCTCAAATAGAAAAGGAAGTGATTCTGATTGTTACAGGTTCCTCTTCAATTCAGAATCTGAACAACTTACTAAGTGCTAAGTACAGAGAGGATAGGATGGGTTTCTTGGTTGTGGTTTTTGGACATCTTGAAAGTATGCATTTCTCAAGGCCTTGAGGGAGAAGGAACAAGTCTTCAGAACTGAGGAGTAACTTTCTTCCCACTTACGTGTTGAGCAATAAAGAAGCTGGTATTCTTGAGAAGAAAAATTCAGACATATTTGGGGTTGATTTCATGTCAGCAAATATTTTTCTGAAGTGAAGAGTTGATTCGTACTGTATCACCCACCTGGTTTGATAACAATATTTTTCAAGAGGCCTGGAAACTAGAATCTTACACCACTGAGTTCTAGGTACAGAGAACAGGTAGTCTGGTTTCCTTCCTGACTGGGCTGCTTCAGAAGTAGCTTTGACAAGATATTCAAACAACGGAATCAGTTTCCTGCGTTCATTTTGCATTAAATGAAACAAACAGAGTTCAAGTGAAGATTGTTTAACTCTCATTATTTCCGAAGCCTGAAGAAGAAACTGGATTAGCATTCTCATTCGGTGCCTTTGAAGTCCCTTAGTTGCTTCAAGTACTTTGAGACTCCCAGCTATTATCACTGAACTTTTCATCAGTTTGAGAGATAAGGGCTAGAATTATGCTTTTTTTGTGATGAAATTAGTTTGATAGTCACAGCATACTGGTGGCTGCAGGTGTCACAGGTGGAACTTCCCGAATTCTATATTCACTATTTGTTTGGGCTTTTTTCTTTTCCTGATGGCTTTCGTGCAGTGCAGCAGCAGTCATTTTTGCTGATAAGCCTACTGATATCAACACACAATCACTGTTGTTGCCGGCGGTCTTCAGCTGTAGTCCACCACATCATGGAATTAATGCCACATAATTGAATATTTGCTTTAAGCATATCCTTGGAGCATTTTGGTGGCCTACTTCTTAGCTATTTACCATATTTTAATCAGACATTAAAAAAAATGGTTTGGATGATCTGTTTTTGGCATTGTAACAACACGCCCAGAGCAGCATAAGTGAGCCGGCAAGGCGGTAGCTTCGCTGGAATGCATTTGATAACATGCTAATCAGTGTTCAGGTCTCTATTTTTGATGTGTTACACTAGCAAAGAGCCAAAGATGGTACATATGGATTGTGAGATATCTGACACGATGACTATAAGTTGTCCAGATATTACAGCTATTAAGAATGGTGATGATTATGATATGTGTTGCTTTTGCTTGAAGTGTTTCATTTCAGGCGTGCTGCTTTTATCTCTTAAAGCTGCTCTAGCTTTCATGATCCTCCCTGGAACTTTGTCATCATGTCTGAGACACTCTCCTACTCAAATAGAAGAATTTCTCTCCGTATGTTGCTCCTGCACTGTCAGTTTTCATTATTGGCCTGACATGCTTTTCACCATAGCTGGAATAGGATCTCTGTTTTCTGTATACTGATGCTGAGGCCAAATTATTTGGCAGAGCAATTGAAACAGTCAGTAATATGTTGAAGGTTCTCTTGGCTAGAATTCCTCAGCCCCAAAGTAGGCATTTAGGATTGTTTTAGGTCTGTGTTTGTCAGCAATTTATCCTGCCTAAGCCCCTGAGATTTTTTTTTGTACATGCCTGGTGCGCACACTTAGCATTCTACAGAGAGACATGCATAAATATCTAAGGTTTTCTGATGCATATGGACCATGTACATATAGAATCATAGAACTGTTTAGGTTGGAAAACACCTTTAAGATCATCAAGTCCAACCATCAACCTAACACTGCCAAAAACACCACTAAACCATGTCCCTAAGCACCACATCTACATGGCTTTTAAGTACCTCCAGGGATGGTGACTCAACCAGTTCCCTGGGCAGCCTGTTCCAATGTTTGGTGACCCTTTTGGTGAAGGAACTTTTCCTAATATCCAATCTAAACCTCCCCTGGCACAACTTGAGGCCATTTCCTCTTGTCCTATCACTTGTTACTTGGGAGAAGAGACTGACCCCCACTTTTTTACAACCTCCTTTCAGATAGTTGCAGAGAACAATAAGGTCTCTCCTCAGCCTCCTTTTCTCCAACCTAAACAACCCCAGATCCCTCAGCTGCTCCTCAGAAGACTTGTGCTCTAGACCCTTCTCCAGCTTCATTGCCCTTCTTTAGACACACATCAGCACCTCAATATCTTGTAGTGGGGGGCCCAAAACTGAACACAGTATTAGAGGTGCAGCCTCACCAGTGCTGAGTACAGGGGGACAATCGCTTCCCCAGTCCTGCTGGCCACACTATTCCTGATACAAGTCAGGATGCTCTTGGCCTTCTTGGCCACCTGGGCACACTGAAGGCTCATATTCAGCTGGCTGTCGACCAACACCCCCAGATCCTTTTCTGCCGCCAGGCAGCTTTGCAGCCATTCTTGCCCAAGCCTGTAGTGCTGCAGGGACTTGTTGTGACCCAAGGGCAGGACCTGGTGCTTGGCCTTGTTGAACCTCATACCATTTGTCTCAGCCCGTCAATCCAGCCTGTCTGGATCCCTCTGTGGAGCCTTCTTGCCCTAAAGCAGGTCAACATTCCGGCATAACTTGGTGTCATCTGTAAACTTACTGAGAGTGCACTCGGTCCCCTTGTCCAAATTGTTGATAAAGTTATTAAACAGAACTGGCCCCAGTACTGAGCCTTAGGGAACACCACTTGTGACTGGCTGCCAACAGGATTTAAATCCATTTACCACCACTCTTTGGGCCTGGCCATCCAGCCAGTTTTTGACCCAGCAAAAAGTACGCCTGTCCAAGCCATAATCAGCCAGTTTCTCCAGGAGAATGCTGTGGGAAACAGTGTCAAAGGCTTTACTAAAGTCTCGGTAGACAACATCCACAGCCTTTTGCTCATCCAGTAAAAGGGTCACCTTGTCATAGAAGGAGATCAGGTTTGTCAAGCAGGACCTGCCTTTCATGAACCCATGTTGGCTGGGCCTGATCACCTGCTTGTCCTGTGCTGCATGATGGCACTCGGGATGATCTGCTCCATAACCTTCCCAGGCACCAAGGTCAGACTGATAGGCCTGTAGTTCCCTGGATCCTCCTTTCAGCCCTTCTTGTAGATGGGTGTCACATTTACTAACCTCCCCAGTTAGCGAGGACTGCTGATAAATGATGGAAAGTGGCTTGGTGAGCATTTTTGCCAGATCCCTCAGAACGCTTGGGTGGATCCCATTGGGCTCCATAAACTTGTGTTTGTCTAAGTGGTGTAGCAGGTGCCTTAACATTTCCCTGAGGATTACGGGGGCTTCATTCTGCTCTGTGTCCTTGTCTTCCATCTTAGGGGGCTGGGTATCTGGAAAACAATTGGTCTTACTGTTAAAGACTGAGCCATTAAGTACCTCAGCCTTCTCCTCATTCTTTGTCACCATGTTTTGCCCCACATCCAATAAAAGATGGAGATTCTTCTTAGCCCTCCTTTTGTTGCTAATGTATTTATAGAAACATTTTTTTATTGTCTTTTACAGCAGTAGCCAGATTAAGCTGTAGTTGGGCTTTGGCCATTCTAATTTTCTCCCTGCATAACCTCACGATGTCCTTGTAGTTGTCCTGAATTGCCTGCCCCTTCTTCCAAAGGACATAAACTCTCTTTTTTTTTTTTCCTGAGTTTCAGCAAAAACTCTCTATTCAGCCAGGTTCTTCCCTGCCGGCCTGTCTTTCCGCACATGGGGACAGCCTGATTTTGTGCCTTTAGGACTTCCTTCTTGAAGAATGTCCAGCCTTCCTGGACTACTTTGCCCTTTAGGACTGCCTCCCAAGGGACCCTGTCAACCAGGCTCCTAAACAGGCCAAAGTCTGCTCTCCGGAAGTCCAAGGGAGCAGTTCTGCTGGCCCCCTCTTCTTACTTCTCCAAGAATCAAAAACTCTATCATTTTGTGATCACTATGCCCAAGACAGTCTCCAGCTGTCACATCACCCACAAATCCTTCTCTGTTCACAAACAACAGGTCCAGCAGGGCACCTTCCCTAGTTGGCTCACTCACCAGCTGTGTCAGGAAGTATATAACAATCTAGGCAACTAAATAACATATAAGAAAACAGATGTATTATCTACCACTTTCCAGATGCCCAAGTTCCACTTTGACTACTTGCATCATGTTTTTTCTAGTATCCAGAATGTGGGAGCTCTCACAGACACCTGGAAAGTTGGCCACCTGGGGTAGCAATGAACTTATGAAGTAAATACAGAAGTAAGAAGCAAGAGTGGTGGCATTTTTGCTGGATGTTCTCATAGCTGTTTAAGTGTCTACCAGGGTGCATCACTGCTTATGGAATGGAACGTTTCTTAGTAATTTTTTGGTTTAGTTAAGCCTGTTCTTGCATTTGTAAGTCTGTTAGTTGCTGTAGCAATTTTTGTTTGATCATGCTGCCAACTGTTAGGACGGAAGAGAGCATAGGGAGTACATTTTAGGGAGGTCGGGAATACTGATTATCTACCTACTGATTTTTTTTTACAAATTACCACTGGTACTTCTGAAGCAAAATTAATAATCCTTCATATTTCAGTTTGGTCTAATGAGACAGGGGAAAAAGGAATTCTCTGTTCAGGTGTAGATTTAAGACCTCTGAAAAATTTTCAGCTGTGAATTAAAACTGAGTGGCCAAAGAAAGATGTGAGATCAAAGATAGAATATCTCTCTGAGAGATGATGGCAATGACTCTTGGCTCACTTGTGAAATACCAACCACATAGATCTTGAACCACGGCTGGTTCCTTCTAGGTATGCTATAGTGTTTTACGTGCCTTGGCTTGTAAATTAAATAATTTGAGAACCTAATTCACAATCAGGTCAACATCTCTGATTTGGAGCTGACAACATCTGTCCTTTGCCTGGTGCAGATAGCTGGGCTGTTTGGTGCTCTGGTAAAGTGTCTCTATAACTGTGTTCCTTATGTCTAAACTACGGTTAATAAAAACTGCCTGTGCAGAGATTACATGAAGAAAAGTGGGGTTTTTTTCAGTATCTTGAGATTTTTACAGTGATATGAGCAAGAAATGTATGTAGATTTATCCTGGAACAGACAAAGACCTTTATTCCTCAAAATCTGCTTTTTCTCTTGGTAATTGTATAAAGACAAAATGATAAAAATGAGTAGAATTTGTGTGTTGTAATTTTACTCATATATCCTAAATATTTTTTGAGAGTTAATTCTTTTTGTTTTCTAGACTAGCTTTTTTTTTTATAGGTTTTAAATCAATAATAAAAGTGTATTCAATAAGTATTGGCATTGGAGTTGTGGATGTGCCGCTTTTATTTCTACCTCTGAATTGCTTGAAGATGTTGATCAGTATCATCAATACAGATTTTAGAGGATAGAACATTTCTCCTGTTTTTTCCTGAACTTTGATTTCTGTGAATTACTGTAAACTTATATGTATTTTACTATCTACATTGGCCTTGCAATTAGCAATCAGTATAGTAGCCACTGGAAAAAAACCCCACAATTTCATTACGAACATTTGGCCTGTTTTTTAACTCCGTATCAAATAATAGTAATAAGGATTGACTTTGAACAGAACACTCTTTTTTAGTAGAGCAGAAGCATATGATGTGTGTGGGGTTTTTATTGCTTTTTTTGTGGGTCGGCGTACAGCAAGGTAGAACAATTAAGAGGAAAAACTGTCTGGACAATGACTGGTGAGATGATAAAGTAAGAGAAGAACACGGTGAATTCTCTCAAAATGTGAAGTCCTTGCTGTTGAGCTATTCATTGAAATGTTTTAACAAAAAAAAAAATTAACTAATTATGTCACATCTGTTTCATTCTGATTCATAGAAAATTTCACCTTGGGTAGGTTTACGCAAGATCAACATCTCCTACTGGGGATGGGATGACATGTCTCCTTTTACAAACACAACTCTGCAGTGGCTTCCTGGAGAGCCAAATGACTCTGGCTTCTGTGCGTATCTAGAAAGAGCAGAGGTGGCAGGTCTGAAAGCGAATCCATGCACTGCAATGGCAGATGGTCTTGTGTGTGAAAAACCTGTTGGTAAGCAATCTCTTATACTCAGTTACTGTTACTGTCATGATTAGCAACCTGTTTGGGTTTTCATTTGGCTAAGAGGGATTTTTGAAAAATTTGCATTAGATAATTTTGAAAAAAATTACTTTTTAATTTTTTTGAAAAATATGGAGCTTTAATCTGGCAAACAAATACTATTCCTCTTCCAGAAAATGTTTATTTGTGAATTAGTTGTTTACATGGCTTACTTTGCATTACACTAGGAGTCTTATAAATTGCCTCCAAATCAGTAGGAGTCAGTGACAACAGTGGTTATAGCATGAAAGTGTCTGTGGAGGTGTTCAGCAAGGCTGATGTTTTCTTTCTGGACCTCACTGAACATCACTGAACATTTTTATGGTCTAAAAGACTGACAAAGCCAAAATTCATGTTTCCATCTTTTAGGTTTGTTTGTATATAAAGATTACTGTGGCAGGTATTCACTTGAAAGGTCAAATTAGCATTTTCATGCTCAGATTGTGCTATGTTTCTCTTCATAGCTGTGAGGTTGAGCACATGAAGTTCTTTAAATTTCCCCTTCAGATTTTTGTGCGTTGTCTCTGCAAAACTGGAAAATAGCTGCATTGTTGGTGTTTTGGGAACACTACCTATCAATCTGATGGTTTCGCTGTGAAATTGTGAGACTTGTTAACTTGCATAACCAAAGTGTGATCTTACCAATCCTTTATTTTCTTATAAGCAATTCCAAATAGTAATGTAATTGCAAAGTATGTATTGTACACATATTGCTACTGCCATTTATATTTCCTAAAAATGTTATCTTTCTCAGTGTTCTTAATTTTGAGTTAATAGTTAATTTTTTACCAGATGTTTCTCAGAATATTAAAAGATATAGACACAATGGAAGAGATATCTCAAAATGTAAAGGATATACTAGATGGAACGCAAATGACTTTATTAAGATGCAGTATTTTGCAATTAGATCAATATTATATGCATCAGTTACTGGTGTCTTGTTTTAGGTTTTTTGATCTTGAGGTGCTTCAAAGACAATAGATGTCAAAGTGCTTCAGCCTTATGAGAACACTTTTATCGTTCTGCTGATTTTTGTTAGTATTTTCTTTGTATTTTTTAGTAAGTGCACACCATAGCTTG
Organism: Burhinus oedicnemus; assembly: GCA_008921705.1. Lineage (NCBI taxonomy): Eukaryota > Metazoa > Chordata > Aves > Charadriiformes > Burhinidae > Burhinus > Burhinus oedicnemus. Next base: position 511,865 of record VFFE01007183.1, read on the forward strand.
AACACGTACATAGTAGGTCAAATCTAGGAATAGCTGTGGTTAAGTGATTTGGCGTACTATATTAGCAGATGAAGAATGGCTTAAGAGCTAGACTTGTATTGAATATGAGTCAATAATATAGAAAACCATGGCAATACATAGGAGGGCTTAATCCCAATGGTTCACAAGGCGCTTCTGTATGGAAAATATAGCGCTATCTATACTTTTGTGTTCCTACCTAACAATTACTATATTGTTCTTGTACACTTTACAGTTTTATTTGAAATCAAAGCAAAAATCAGGAGTTAAAATATACAAGTTCTTTTTGTATGTTACAACTTTTTGAGATGACACACACCACTAACCTAGTCAAAATGTGGTCTCTAGTAGAGAAAAACAAATAAAAACCGAAACCCAACCAACAAAAAAATACAACCAACCAAATCTGTTTTGCATTGAACAATGTTTCTTTTGTTATTTTCCCTTTGGATTCTCGTGACTTTCATATGTACAGTGTAAGGCAAAATTTTAGGGGATAAGTCATAACTAGAATATTTGTTGCTTATCCATTGTTAAACTAATGAGAAGAATAGACCTAGAACTCTACTGTACTTAATATAGTAAGTTTGAACCTTATTTTATATCATGTATGTGCAAGTAACTAAGCTGACATTACCAGACAATGAATATTAAATGTACTGTTTCAGTATATAGATAAAATTGCTGTGAAAAAATTTAAATGGACTCTTTTAGAGCTCTAGTATGACTCATGCTGAGTATTACTTAGGGATTTTTATAAAATGTTATTGTATTTGTATACTGCTCTGTAAGTTTGGATGAAATTATTTATAGCTAATTAAGGAAGCAACCACTTTAACAAGAATTTTTGTAATGGAATATATGATTAAAGAAAAAGGAGATTGCACTTGTGTTCAAAATTATAAACGTTTGTGGCTCTTTTCCAGTTAGTCCCAACCAGAATGCCAGACCCTGCAAAAAGCCATGCTCCCTGAGAACAACATGTTCTAACTGCACGAGTAATGGTATGGAATGTATGTGGTGCAGCAGTACAAAACGATGTGTTGACTCAAACGCTTATATAATCTCCTTCCCATATGGACAGTGTCTAGAATGGCAAACTGCCACGTGCTCCCGTGAGTATCTTAATGAACGTTCATCCTATTAAATATACTGTTGTATATTTTTCCAATCATAAGAGCATCTATGTGAATAGGATTTAGCACGTTCACTAAAGATAAAAATAATTTCAGATGAATCACCTTCTATAGCTGCTAATGAGGGCAGTCAGTACCGTGTATTTTCTAGATACAGATAAAATATTGATAATTCTTTTATGATGAAACATACTTAGTCTGTTAAAACAGATAGTAAAAAGTGGTTTTTATTTTCAGGTAAAGAAAAAATACCATGGTTATTTGTGTGACCAGCATTAGCACGTCAAGTAATGGCCATAAGTTGGAGCAAAATACTGTTAAAATCAGAGAAATAATATGCAGACCTTAGACTTACACCACATCTAGCTATTAGAAAAAAGGAGATGAGCCGAATTCAGAGTTTTTAAGATACTGATTTATTTTGTCAGTGGATTTGAAGTACATTTTCCTAGCATGTAAAGTTGAAAACAAGGCAGGTGAGTTGTTTGTCAAGCAGAGAAGGTACTCCCCAGATATCCCCTTTGGAAGCACATTTCATCGGAAGTAGATACAGTGCTTCTCTAGGAGAATAAGAAACCTACTCAATGTACCTTTCACTATACCATTCAGGTAAAGGTACTTCTTCCCAAGTCTGTAGTGACTGGACCTTGATACGTTCAGCACCGTGCAGTTCCAGTGTATATTGGTGCCATAATTCATGTAGATGCTGAAGCGGGCCTCCTGGTGTCTTATATTATTGTCTCAGTCATGGTTTATTTAGAAAAATTCCTTGGTTGCCATGCTACAGGAGACTGGTTCTTAGTAATTTTACTGACCTTCAAGATTTGCTTAAAATATTTCCTACCTGTAAAGGAGTCCAATGGGTCCCAAACTTAATATATGAGACTTCTGAAGTGTACCACTGAACTCTTATTACTGCTCTTCTCTGTGAGAGTGTTTTTCTAGTTACTTGGGGCTTCCTTTCCCTCTCCATAAGGGTCTTTTGATATCAGCATCTCTGGAATGTTTTATTACTGGATATGTTGTGGCAGGATTGATGATGTTGTCCAACAAGTAGCAACTTGCTTTAGGGTCATAATTAGATCATAATTCCATTTAACAGATTATGGATACAAATACAAAAGGTAGTTACTTGCTTTCACCTAAGCCTCGGGGAAAATACTAAGTAAAATAAGGTCCTGCCATATCTGTAATAAGGAACCATTGATACAGTCTAATCTTATGAGAGAAGTAGCTATACATGCCAGACCACTACATATACCTGAGTTAAAGGAAAATAAGGCATAGAAAAATTTTTATTTCAGGTGAAAATAGCCAAGGATAGTGGAACCCACAGAGCCTGGATTCCTGACTTAATAGAGATTCCTTCTTCATCCTTAGTAGTCGTAAAATATAATGAATCGGTACAACGTTGACCTGTCTGGCAAATTTTTATGCTTAGTAAATTTAAGACATTAATCCAGGTTCTAGTGTTCAGGTTCAGTGTGGACCAGAAGTAGGGTTTACATGTTCCTTGGGTCCTTATGTCCTCTAGACCCGGTGATCAGCTCACATTTGATCTAAGAACAAAGAAATGATAGGAACACTTAATCTCTTGTCCCATATATTTGGAAAATGATACTGTAATTATGTAAAGGTTTCTCTTTCATAACAGTTCACTAAACTTCTTTTCACTCCTATAAGGAATCAATTTTGCAACTTATAAAATATTGACAGTGAGTTGTGGCAGAAGGTAAGTAGATTGAAAATTTGGAGATCAAATAGACAGAACACCACATGAATGATGCTTAGCTTTTTAAACTAGCATATATTATTTCAGCCTGAACTTTTAAATCTGTTTTGTGCTTGTGAAGTGTTTGCACATCATGCAGATTCAATTTGTTTGGGGAATACAAAAAATTGTTTTTAATTTAATTGTCATTTTTGTCAGGTCTGTAAAATTTTATATTAAATAAGGCAAACGATATTTGCTATATACCAGTTCATCATTATTTAAAGGCAGTTTTGTATGAAAATGTATTTCGTATTCAACAAATTAAAGCAAAACAAGATTCTGTGTCCATAAGCAGGTTTTTTCAGAGTTTAAAGCATTAAGATATTTTGCATTTAAACAAGAAAACAAACTTCCAAATGAAAAGTGGTTCAGACGTTGTTTCAGTCTAAATGACTTGAAAATTTTATTAGGTAGATAAATTATTATTGCTGCTGAGGTAATGAAG
>VFFE01007183.1:516380-566804 GCA_008921705.1 Burhinus oedicnemus
GATGTGTAGTATGCTGGCTTGTTTCAAAAGGTCGATATCAGAGTCATGTTTGTAGATGAATACTCAGGTGTGATCCTGGGATACTTTGTACCCAAAGAAATTTTTGGTTTGAATTTGAATCATCACCATTCTTGGATTATTATTGTCATTCTTATTTGGATTATTGGCCTTGTCTTGAATTCTAGAGTTTTTGCTGGAAGGACTGTTTATGTCAATAAAATTAGTAATATACACATCCCGTAGTATATATGAAGTACAGAATGTGTATTTTATCATGGGATTTAAAGAAGGTGTGTAATATTATTGTTCTGCTTCATTATCTTTGTTTATTCAAAATCTTTGTTGTTGCATTGTGGTGCAAAAACACCTGCTGTGTATTTTGTGATCTCTGAAGAAGGGTTATCAGACATTGGAACAGGCTGCCCAGGGAAGTGGTGGAATTCCCATCCCTGGAGGTATTTAAAAGACAGGTAGACATGATGCTTAGGAACATGTTTTAGTGTTGGTTTTGGCAGTGTTAGGTTGATGGTTGGACTCATTGATCTTAAAGGTCCCTTCCAACCTAGGTGATTCTATGATTCTAAGTACAACATTTAAAGAAAATGGAGATATTCTCACTAATGTTACCGAAATTTTTTAATTTGCACAAGGAAATAGAAATGCAAAATTGTTTCTTCATCAGCCATTGTAAAATCCTAGCATCTTATTTAAAGAAAAGCCACCCAAAACCCAAACCGAAACAAAATGCCTTGCATTAATATTGTATTCCATGTAATAAAGCTCAAAACTGCTCTGGACTGAGGACCTGCAGACAGTGTTTGGAACAGCCTGGGTGTGGATGGTGTAACGACCCCAGTAACACTGGAAAAGGACAATGTTTGGAAGGATCATCAAGAGGCCCAATGAAGCCTATTGGCATGCAGTCTAATGAAATGGTGCTTGATGCTAGTCTTTGTCCAAAAGAGAAAAACTATGAATGGTCTTTTATCCAGTGTCCAGGTAAGGTCTGCTTCCATTCTTTCTCATATATGAAATAAGAGGTGTTTTTCTGTTTAAGCATGCCAAACTAACATAATTATTTTGAGTAAAACAAATAACACTTGCATAAGCGATTTGTTTTTCTAAAATACTTCCTAAATATATAGTTAGTCTCTGTGTACTGAACACAAATGTGCTCACTGTCATGCAGGTTCACATGTGAAATTTAATGCAAATAGTTTAACTGAAATTGTTATTTATTTGTAAATAAGGTTTCACCCATCCTACCCTCCTATTTTTTCAAATCCAACTATATGGATTTGCTTCAACTTTTGCTTTCTTCTGGCTTCTGTATCCATCAAAGAAGGGCACAGTTGAGGAGCAATTCTCTGTAGGCAGCTGCTGATGGCCAGGAACAGGAACTTCCTGCATCCCCACTGTTCATACAAAAGCCTGGCTGCCTGTGAGGATGGGGGGCTGCCAAATATCTGAGCTGTGCCTCCAGTCTACCTTTTAGATATTTTGAGTAAATGGAATGTATGCTTTTGTAATCTTAAAGAGAATCTCTGAAGTCTAAATTTAAGCCATAGCAATCTGATTATAGTATTTTAATTTTTAAGTTAACTGAAAAAGCAAGCAAGACATCAGGTGCTTTAGGACAGTGGAAGCTGAGCATGGAAATGCTGGAACCCTGAAAGCAGTGGGGGAAGGCGTGAAGATGTGAGAGCAGCCGTGTAGCATTGCAGGCAAATGAAAAGCACGCTGGGGAGTTTGATGGACCTCCAGTGGTAATTTACAATAAATAATACCGTTTAAAAGACAGCTTGAAAACTTTTTTTAGAATAAATGTTGTAATTGGGCTAAAATTATTTTTCCAACAAGTGTTCCTACTGCTGATATATTTGGAAGCTGGAGCTTCTCTAGGATCAAGACTTCTGTGGGTACATGCAGCTGTTTGCTCTCCTGGGTACTTTTTTCATCAGCGTATTCTCTATGTACGTGTGTGCATACATAAATATATACATGTGTGTATATATTATTATTTAGAAAGCAGCATCTCTGAAGAAAGCTTTATTCTGGTAACTTTTTTTTTTTTTTAAAAAGGCATAGGTAGAGAGTAACCTTAAAGTTTTATGAATGGAAATGTAAAACCAAGTGAACACTGTCAAATATTGCGAGTTAAAACAAATAAACCTCACGCCATCTAATACTGTCTCCTGAACAAAGAAGCCTCTAGTAAATTTGTAGAAACAATAGGATGGCAGTACATTGGCTAGAAACTTCAGTACTTTGTATGTTAAAATACAGGTATGTTGATATTATGTGCATTGTTAGACTTTCACTGCAATATGTAGTATTAACCACTAATGAAATTGTAATGGATATATATATATTGCTTGTCTAAAATGTTTGAGTTAGAAGATTTGATCACCTTAGTTGTTTAATATTAATTCTACATGGAAAAAATTCTGTATTCATTGTATGTTCAGAGAAAGAATTCACTGAAGTTGCAAAAACTCACTAGTTTTCTGAGTTTAAGAGGCAAATCCTGCAGAAGTCATAGAATTAAAATGTCAATTGATGTGAAATTTCATTTTGATTGGTATAGGCTGTAGGTTTTGTTCCTAAGCTTTTGTTTTCATTTCTTTGCTGCTCCTAGCAGCTGTGACGTGGGTCTGTGCACAATCATTTGGTGTACTTGAAATAAGATAGAATTGATACTAAGTGTATATAAACTTGCTGAACAGTTTGTTGTTTGGGTGAAAACAAAAATAAATAGGTTATAACATGTAGTTTGAAGATTATTCTGCCACATTGACGAATAGTTGGCTAAACCATTCATGTTCATTCATGGATGCACTTAGTTTTCCTTTGTAGTTCCTATCCATGCTCTTTATAGTGCCTCTGGGCAATTGAGTTGGTGATAAGTATTTTAAATTCATTCTCATTTTCTGTCTGTTCAAACCTTTAAAACTAGTATTCAGCAGGTAGCATTAAAAAAAAGTTTCTTTTTATGACTGGTCATTTTGAGATCAATAGTCCTAAAAGCAGCTGTCAGAGTATTTCTTTTTATATGAATACATTTTTATTTTTTTCATCAGATTTGTATTTTGACTGAACTATTATTATAAATAAAATGGCAAATACCATATATAAAAAAAAGAAGAAAATAGTGTTGCATAGTGTTAGGTAGGATGTAAACCCAAGCTTGTCTTTAAAGCCTAAATCTTTAAATTTCTCCTCTGAAAAGCACTGTGAATTGATTCTAACTAGTTTAAAACTAAAGTATCTTTACAGTAGATCCAGATTGTAATGCAGACATGTTTTTTATATATTTTTCCTAGCATTAAGTATTTCTTAAAACTATAATTATCAACATTTGTCAGCGTCACCAAGCATTTCAACACAGAGGTCAAAAGCAAAATAGACATGTAACTGCTTATCTGCAGGGTAGCCCCACTGAAGATTCAGCTAAATTACCTTTGTGTGTGTGAGGAAAATTACATTGTTGCTTCCACTGGTACATTAAAATCACTTGAGGAAAAAATGACTTTTAAATTTTAACTCCTAGTTCTTATTTAAAGATCATTACAGCATCTCATTATTTTAATTATTACTTTAATTATTTAATGCTGATGTTTCCAGTTTGTACTTGTCTGTATCGCAGAAAGCTGTTACAATGTGCAGTTCTTCTGGCTTTTCAGTTTTCTCAGTGAGATACACATTTTTAGGAAAATCAGCAAAAATGTAATAACCTTTTTAAATGGTGTGCCATTTATGTTGTAGATTGTACTGGTTCTTATTGAATATATATATTTTTAATTTGCTTTAAAATCTCTTCCGTTAGCTTTGCCTTCACAAAATGTAAGACTATTATATATGACTAGATAATATTATCACTTGCAACAAACTAAAATTCACAATAAAAATTTTGATTAAGGTTGCTTTCATTTATCCTTTAAATAACAAAAAATAAGAAATACAAAACTAACCATTAGAAAGAATAGAAAATTTACACGTCAACGAACTACTAGATTATCAGAATGAAACATTTTCCTTACATCGTGATACAGTCTTAATTAGGCAATCTTACTTTAATAGAACACTTATTTAATGCACCGTTTTTACTATTGGTTTATTGGACTGCATTTTTTTTTGTTTTGTTTTTTACATTTGCTTTAAGTAATTTAATGTGCAAGACATACAAACAAAACCACAAATGGAGCTGCAATTCATGGTATTTTCGTGTAGCTTTTTCTGAGAAAGCCAACAGGAATACAGAATGGCAAACTGCCTGGAGGAAGATACCACAAAGTTGTCTAAAAATCAAGTGTTCTTAGCAAGAAGAAAACTTGTAATTTCTAAGGAGTTTTATTCAAGACAGTGAGAAAACTTCTTGTGTAGTAGTACAGAAACGTCTGATACTTTTTACAAGATTCTGTAGGCATAGCTACAGAAATAGGAAGAGATTGTAAACTTGGGAGGTTTAATGGTTTATGAGCCAAGCCTGGCAATGACTCTAAATGTATTAAGTTACTAAATTGTAAAACAGCTCTAAAAACTTTTATACCATGCAGTGAGAATTTCTCTTTTTTCTTTATTTTCCTAGCCAAGACACCAGTCAGTATGACATTTAGATTAAGAATCCAAATAACAAAAAAAACCCAAACCCAAACTGAACAGAATGACGTTGCTGAGATAGCTGTCCTCTGCTGAGTCTTACTTACCCTTCGCCAGTAAGGGATGGACAGGTTTTACATAGTCTGACATTTGACAAGCTGCTGTAATTGACAGATTGCTAATCTGCTGAGCACTATGAGCTCTGAGGTCCCACTCTACAGCGAGGTCATCCTTCAAAACCTCCTGGTCATTCAGCCGAGTCCTGGCAGCAGGATCAATGATTCTGGCAGAATTCACATTGTGATTTTGCTGCAATAGTGATCAGTACTTTCTGAGTTTCTTCAAAACATGGAGCACTGGCGAGGAGTTGTGGTACAAGATCAGTGATTTGTGGTGGTGTTTGACAAAAAGCAATTTTATCCTTTTAGGGTCAAGTATAGACAATTCATGTCAATAAGAGTCCAGTTTTTCTACTGTCACCAAAGTCAACCTTAGTGAGGAGGGACTGGAGATGTTTGATGTGATCCTGATGTCCTTAAAACCTCTTAATGTTTCAAAGCTAATGGGAGGATCAGAACTGTTAAAAATAAGGCAATCTTTGGTTAATTCTTTTGGAAGTTCTCTCTCCCTAGTAGATATAAGTTTGACAGTGAGATGTTCATGTTCTCCATCACAGTAGCCTTTCAAATGCTTCGCAGTGGATTGCATGTAGGTGTGGGGGTTTTCATTTGCTCTCAGTTGGTGACATACTGCCTTTTGACAGTTTTTTTTTTTAAATGACTGGGCAGCATTTCAAAGCTATGAGGACTGGATTCAGTCACTCACAATGGCAAAAAAAAAAAGACTTTCTCACGTGCCGTAAGCTCACATGTCACTGTCTAGTCAACTTCTGTGGTCCTTTGTGTGAATTCATTTCTTGTTACAATGCTATTTTAAAGAGGTTCTGTGTCAAAGTACAAATATATACGGTGTCAGGATTAAACTCCTTGGAAATACATTCAGCTGCAATTTTGTAATCGCATAAGAATGACTTAGCAACTTAGTAATGGCTTTTTAAATGTTATATTCTAGCTTGCCAGTGTAATGGCCACAGCACCTGCATCAACAGTAACGTCTGTGATCAATGTAAAAACTTAACAACAGGAAAACAGTGTGAAACGTGCATGCCAGGATATTATGGGGATCCCACAAATGGAGGACAGTGTACAGGTAAGTCCTTCTGGTGGGAGGAAAAAAAACCTGAAATGACATTTTATGTAATGTGAATTTAACTTCTTTAAGGTCACATGAAAATAACTTTTCTTTAAAGGTTAAATGTTTATTCAATAATACTGATGAGTTGATCAGCTAAATTAATCATTCAAAATCAGATTAATATTGTTAAGAGAAACTTTTCATTTAGAGTCATTATTTTGCAGTTGTTGTTGTTTGGTCTGGATGCTCTAAGAATAAGATGGTAATTTCAAGATGCTCTCCCAGTTAGGGAAAGGAGGAGAAAGAAACTGTCTTGTGGGAGCAACACCTTAAATCTTGATATTTCAGAGGCATCATTTCATTCCATGTAAACAACCCTCTTAAAAGCAGTGAGAAGGTGCTTACAAATGAAGTTCGGTATCTACCATAATGTCTGATAGCACTAATTTGTATACATGTGTGATGATAGTGGAAAAATTTTGCGTTTAACAGACCAACAAGTCTTATTCATGTGTAGTTTAAACAGAAAAGCCTGGTACACTGAGGATTGTAAATTACCCTAACCTATTCACTCTGTTTAGTTTTGTAGTTGCTGCATTGGAGGATTCTCCTTGAAGTGAAAGAGAGAATGAAGTCCAATAATCCAGATGGTTTTTGTATATTGCCGTAGGGCTGGTTTTTTACTTGCGTGGGTGATTTTAAAGTTGACAGTAACTCCTTCCCTTATAACTAAATGGGAGAAGAGGGGATATATTCAATATGAAAAGTCATTAAGGTAGTTGAGATTGAATCTAGGAGGGCACTAGAAAGTTTTGTCCCATGATTTTTTCTTCTCTTTTATTGATGTTTCTTTAACTGGACCTTTGCTTCTCAAGGAATATTTATTCATTTAAAGGGTTCACCTGTTCCTCAGCACTTTAACATGCATTAGGCATTGCATAAAGCTACACATCTGGTAAACTCAAGCACAATATGTAGAAAGTGTGTTCAAGGCGATGGAAAGATTAATGTTTGCCCCTATTGACAATTGCACATTTTGCTGGTGCTTTATGACGCTTTAAATAATTCTTAATAGTTCTCTTATTTCCTGAAGTTGACAAAATGTTCTTTCGCTGTCTATAGCACCTTTATGGCAAAATGATGTATTAATATAGCTTTTATTCTTCAGGGATACGTTAGCTATCAACCAAATAAGCATTCCATCACCTTTAGTGAATTATATCTAGTGCAATAATGGCTAAAATCAATTTATAAGACCAGTAAAATTATAAATTTTATGACTTGTTTTTTCAACCCTAGTGTGTAAGACTACATATTTTTATTGGTAGACATGATTTTAACAGGAGCTATTTAGACTAAAGAATGCTTTAAAAAAATAATGATGATAATTATTTTGAGGCCTTATCTGCATTGGTATATTATATTTTGTAGTATAGACCCCATAAATCTGTTTAATTCTTTAAGACATTTTGATGAATGTAGTTATTATGAACTGTTAGATTTTCTTCAGTATCATGATTTTTGTTCCTGTGATAGAGGTGCCCAAATTGTGGGCCAGGGATTTCTGCGGAAGAAAAGACCAGTGATCCGTAGATAAGCCAAATCAATTTTACTTGGATTTAAGAGGATTTTGGAACCGTAGTTGAGATCAGGCAGTGTGCAAATATAAAGAAAGAGAGAGATGGGTTTTTTGTTTGTGTGTGGTTTTTTTTTTTTTCTTCTTCATCCTGGTAGTGCTTTTGGTAACACGAAAAACATTGAAAGTTAGCTGCAAATTAAAACCATAATTAAAGTAAATGCATAAGGAAAATATATGAATGGAAGAAGGGGCAACCCAGTCAGAAGCTGAACTTAAATGTGACTGAAATAATTAGAAAAAGAGACAGGAAATGGTATGGAATAGCCAATCAAAGAAAGAAAATCATGCAGAATTGAAAAAGACAGTCATCCTCATAGTCCTTTCTTGTGTCACTTTTCTCTGCTGTTGCCAACTGAGTTTCTGGCTTGACGCTACCAACATTTCTTTTCTACTAAGACTCACCCTTCTGTACGAGGGCTGAGACTGCCTGTGCATGTGGTGCATTTTTTCCTCAGAGCTCCTGAGTTATTTCTTGTAGGATCCAGATTGAAAACTTTGTAAAGGAATGACAAGATAATGGTTATGACTCTTAAAGTACATCTGTAATACTATAACATTCTCCATATAACAAGTTGTTGCAGTTACAAGGGTGTAACTTGGTTGTGAATTGGAGAGCAGTTGAAGCCAGGAAAAGAGGTTGTACTCGATCTCTATATTTGAGAGCGTGTATACTAGGACAAAAGCCAAGAATTATTCTCTTAACATACTCATGACATACTACATAAAAATAATTTTTTCCCAAGTGTTTCAGTACATATAATCTACTGTTGTGTTATTTACACTTATAGGTAAAACCTGACTTCCCAATTTAGTTTGACTATTGGTGATACAGATTAAAAAGATTTCCAAGAAAAACTTCCTTTTCTTTTATAGGCTGGATTAGCCTTTGTTTCTTAGATCCCTGATGATCGTGAAAGGAAGGAGGAGATGCATAGCAAGTCTTTCAGTCCTTGGAAAACTTTTTTTTTTCCTTAACTATGCCAATCCTTTCCTATATCCATTTTTATACTTCTAGAAGGTCACTCAAAAAGCTTTGAAAGACACTGACTGCCCACTCCTGAGTGATCAAGTCTGTTCTGACCTTTGTCCAGGGATGGAAAAATTTGTGCAGTTATAACTATTTTCCTTATTCTAGTCTGGGGAGCAATGATGCCTTTACAACTGTCATCAGATAACTGATATGTTCATAGTGCTATTACATAGTGTTATGCTATCAAATTACTATGAGATGAGTAACAGTTGTTATAGGAAAAAGATATAATTCATGTTTCAGAGGGTTTTGAATAGTTGTGATTAAAGAATGCATAAAAAAATTGACTTTTCTGGATTTTCGCTCACTGTAATTGCTGACAGTTCAATAGCTTTAAAACAAATCTAAAGACACACTTTGCATCCTGATATGATGCAGGCTGAGTCGGTGTGAGAAACCTAAACAGGAGGACAAAGAAAAGATGGAGGCATAATAACAGGCTTCAGATTTGCAAAAGCAAGTTGAAAAGAGAGAATGATGATAAAGTGCCTTCCCCCACTTTGGTTGAGGAAGAAGTAATGGGATTAGGGTGCAGCAGGAAAGATTAGGGTGGAATACAAGGAAAACTTTCTGCTGGTTAAACTGTGAAATAGATTGACTAAAGATGTTATGAAATCTGCATTACCACCTACACTGTATTTTAAAAATTTTCAAATTTCTCTAGCTTTGGAGAAGGGCAGTGGACTAGCTGATTCCACATGTTCTTCTCCAGTCCTAATTTTCAAAAGATTCTTAGAGTCTGAGATCTAGAATGCAGGGAGGTATTGAGTAAAGATATTCCAACTATATGAATAATAATAATAAAAAAAAAAGTATTCCAATTATATAAGAAAATGATCTGTGTATAGCAAAATGACTATGGATATTTGCCATACTATGAGTGCTTAATAAAGATGTTCCTAAGTATTACATATTACTTATTTTGGTATCTGTAGCATTGTTGTTATTGTGGTGTTAAAAAGTTTTCCATCTAATGCAGGTTTACTCTGTGATTGACCCTCGCTCTAGTTTATTTTTGTGTCAGAAGTGTGGTATGTCGGTTGCTGGTGGGCAATAGTTTGGCAATGATCATATTTTTTTATTATTAGTTATTGTACTTTTTCTTCTTAAAAAAACATGCCTGATACCAATTATGCATTTAAATTCTGTCACTTGAAGTCTCTCTTCTATACAGGGAATGAGAGTTAGAGTTTGTATTCTTGGTGTATAAGTGATCTTTAGATTCAGTAGTCCTAACGTGTGGCTTGCAGTAAAGATGTATGTACTCCTTCAATTCTTTACAACATTTCATTGTACAAATATCTAGTTTGAATTATTTTTATATTTGATTCATTGCTGCATTCTATACAAAAATCAGTACTAAATTGCAAAACCCTTTTCTTTTATGTTAAAGAAAGTTCTATGAGTGTAATTTATTAGTTATCTGTTCTTATAATAATTAAAAAAGGTTTCAGGTAGTTATGATGTCTTTGTGAAACAGGTAGCCAAAATATAAAATGAAATTAATTTATTACCTTACATTATGATATATTTTTAGTTACACCAAAAGATTTGCATTCTTTGGAAATAAATGATGCACAGTGCACAAATTGGTAAATCCAGACCCTGTGTGCATCCTTAAGGTTTGTAAGCTAAAACCCCTGTATGGCAAAGAAAAGTGTGAAATTATAGTATCATCAAAGTTACCGTGTAGATTTACAGCATCCTTTTTAAGAGTTGGCTCGATGTGCAAGAAAATGAAAGAGAAGCCAGAGGTGAATTCTGAACATGAAGGAACAGAGCACTCTGACAAGGGACAGGTTTTGGGTTCCAGACCAAGCTCCAGTTCTGTTTACCCCATTTATCTGACAGGTCTTGAGTGCAAACGCATGAGCAGCCCCTGGAGTGCTACATGCAGTGCTGTCAGTCTCTGCCAGGAATATTTAAGGAATCAAACCTGCTCGTGATTTAACAGGATAAGGCACACTCACACTCTATTGTGGTGAAGCTCAGATGAGAGATGCCCAGCTCAGCCTTTTTTGCTTCTGAGCAGGTAAAGCTATCCAGATGTCGGAAGCCTAGGAAGCCTTGTAGTCCGAGATGTTGAGGAGTTGGAGGACAGATATTCTAAATCACTTCGATTCATTATTTATTTTTTTTTAAATTCTGCTCAACTCCCATTTGAGATACAGTTTTGAAGCCATGAATATAAACATTCAGTAATAGAAAATTCATCATTAAATATTGATGGATTTTGGAAATAAAAGAGCTCTGACTGTAGATGGGAACAGATACTGACTTTCTGTCTTGATGGTTTCTCTTAGTGTTATATTTTCTTCAAGGTCCTGTTGTGTCATACGCTGCGTGTCTGGGAAACATGCAATGTTTTTATAGACATTCTAGGAAAAAAAAGTATTATGTGTACTACAGACTGCAGCATAAAGTAACAGGAGAAAACTGGCTGGGAGATTGCTTGGAACAATTTTGTGTAATCTTGGAAGCATTTTTTAGCATTATTTTCAAACTTATTAATCATCTACTTAGTTGTCAATGTTAAAAAAAAAATTACTCTAGCTGCTTGTCATCTTGTCATTTTCTTTATACATGGTATTTTTAAAAATTATTCTTAAAATGTATGAGATGCCAGGAGAGAATTCTTTACAGTAACTTGACACACACTGTGAATGTGTAATATATTTAATAATAAGATAACGTAAGCACTTTGCTGTATTGCCATTTTTTTCATATACTGATAACATCCCAAACAGCGTTCAGTTTTCCCATAGTTGTACTACCGTTGCTGTTGCATTTGCAGTAGGAGTAAAACTGTGAGCACCAGCACAGCAGGAACATTGTGTTTTAACTTGCACCACTTGCTCTCTAAGCACACTTAAAAGGCATGGTGTTTAAGACGCTGATGACCATTCTGTAAAAGCCTCCTACCGGATAGGCTGTATGGGTGAAGTTTTTTAAGCAAATCTGTAGCATTTCTTTTATAGATCTGTCTCCTTCTCTGCTATCATACAGTTGGACATTTTCAATACTAAAGGCAAAAGCTTCCCCCCACATTTGATTTGCAATCATTCTGAGAATGTGAAGTTAATTGTTTACTGGAAGCATTTAATTTTTTACCAGATCTTCAATCTATTAGCAAAAGCAAACATGGTTCTAATGAGTGTACACCATGTAGCATCCGCTGCAGCCAGGTGAGAGGTCTGGGTGGCTTTCTTGTGCCTCTAGTACGTAGAGTGTCAAGGACAGAATAAATCTGAGCTTTTCCTCTATTCTTCTAAAGCATCTGTCCCTGTAAAAGCTGGCTTTGTGCAGTGTCTGCTTCTTTTGCACATTGTGTAACTCAGTACTTTTCACCTATATTTATATATGTGTGTATGTGCATATATCTACACATACTACTCCCTGAATTCGTGCCACATGAGTTTGGTCATCTACGCATTAGCCGTCCAACTTACATAAATCTACAGCAAGTACCTCAAGAGATTTTAAAAAAACAGATACGCATCAATAAAAGACTAAGTTGTTAGACCAGACTTCGGTGAAGTTGACCCCAGCAAGAAAATAGTTGCCTAGATATATTTGTGATTATTTCTGTTGGTTAAAAGAAGAAAAAATAAAACTTATTAGTGACTTGTTGATACCTAAGGTATATCTTCGGTAGCAGGAGGAAAATCCATGATATTCAAATCTTGCTGCTCAAAGAATGTGATTATTCTGCTGAATAACTGACATCTGAGATGTGGGGGTTTTGAGAGAAGAGGCTGAGGATGGCAGGAGTCATTACTTCTGGTGTCTGTGAGAGAGACACATGAGAAAGATGTTAAACTCATCATGGCAGCTAATTGAAAATGGTTGTCTTGGTTTTTAGGTTCTACCTAACTTTGAAAGGTGTCTACTGGGTAGATTTATAGGTTGTTTCTCTCTGGCACTGTTTCTAACTTTTTTACCTCTTCAGCAGTAACAACCTTTGTAACACGTTTTTGTCATGACAGTTCCTGGAGGAACTGATACTGATTTCCTTCCTTCCCTGTCTCTCCAAAAGAAATAATGTTAAAAGCTGCCATGGGCATCATCAAGAGCAAAGTCCTGTTCCTATAGGGCAATCAGTGTGTTAGATATTTGGAAAAAAAAAAACCAGTTTCATTTACAAGGAGCACATGTGTGTTAGAACGGGTTTTTTAGTAGGCAGCACATCTATCAAACCTTGCAATTAGTTTGAAGTAATCCATGGTCCGATTTATTAGAACACAAACATCAACTTGAACAAGATTATCTATGGAAAACTGGGGGAGGTATACTAAAGGAAAAATGGAAACAGACCTACCTTTTACTACCAAATAATGTCAAGGTGGGTGTCCTTCTTTCCCAGTTTTCTGTCCAATCCAGCTGTGTCCAAGCTGAATCAGACTAGATCTTAGGAAAGTCTTTTTTACCTCTCCAATTTGTTTTGATTCTGCTGTTTGATATAGGTAGGCCTCTTCCTTTCTGAAGCATCTCCTAGTTTCTAGTCCTACTTCAGGTTTTCTGCTTCTTGTCATCTTCTCTCTCAACCCGGACTGCTGCTCCCAATAATTTTTGCAAAACTTGTAATTTTCATTTGCATCCAAGAAGAATGAGTTTCCTCTCCCATCTAGAGAGTACAAAGTAACCCATAGTGCCCAGGACGATGTCTTTCTGCTTGCTCCTCAGCCATACTCTTAGAATATAAATACAGGCATGTATATATGTGTGTGTGTATATACGTACACAGTGCACAGCACAATATTTGTATATTAAATTGTAATAGAGCAGATTACATAATTTCACACATTACAGAAAGCAACCTGTCTTTTTCATAACGGAAAAAGTTGATAGTGTGACAAGGAAAACAATTTAATGTTCAGTTTCTTTTTTGAACTAAAATATGCTGTTGCCTACTTAGTTGATAGAAAGATACTGGGTAATTTCCCTTTAGACTTATTTTTCTAGGTTTCAAAAAGTTATACAAGCAATGAGGGAACAGAAAACAGCAGTTTTAATTTTTCACTTCAGCGCTATCACTGCGTAGCTTTTAAATTACCTGTAGTTTGGGATTGCGATAGGGCAGGTGTAGAGAAGCATCAACGTAAATATTCTGAATATGAATATTTTATGACCGTATTTGTGGCAGTAAACTTAAAAGTGGAAAAAATTATTTCCTTAAGAATAATATTATTTAGTAAACATCATAGCACAAAAACATTATATTTGAGTTTTAGTCAAAACACCTAGAGACTAATATATCGTAGTATTAGGAACTATATGATGCTACTTTAAACAGGCAAAACTAGGCAGATGTTGTTGGCCTGAGAAATAGTTTTTGGAAGGAGAAATAAAATCTTACATTTAAAACTTCATCAACGGATTTTTTTTTTTTTCAGTAACCCAAAATAATTTTTTTCTTTTGTGATTCAGAACTTTACGAACAGATTCTGCAGCAATCCTAGCCTTTGTAAATATTTTCAGGTAAAATGGGGTTTGAAGATTCTGTCTGTTGGGAAAGTCCCACTGCTGACCAGTGTCTGAGACACACGTTGGTTACTCTTCAGGGCTGTCACAAAATGGCTGTGCAATTGAGGGATTTGTTCTCTTTAACAATGCACTTAAGTATTCTAGTCATTTCTAGTTGCTGGAGGTAGTTCATGCCAGCACTCTGAGCAGCAGGAAAGTGATAGTTGTTTTGTTTTAGATGAAATTTATAGTCTGCTTTTGAAAAGGCCATTTTAGTGTACTAAATCTTCTATTTTTTACTGTGAGTGTGACTGAGCACTGGAGCAGATTACCCGGAGAGGTTGTGGAGCCTCCCTCTTTGGAGATATTCAAAAGCCTTCTGGATACCGTCCTGGGCAACCTGCTCTAGGTGGCCCTACCTGAGCAGGGGAGTTGGACCAGATGATCTCCAGGGGTCCCTTTGAACCTCAGCCATTCTGTGACCTGAAAACAGTGCCATATACTGAGGCATTAAAGACCAGGCATTTCAAAACTTCTGTTCTTCATGTCCTGTCATTTTACAGGAATACAGCATCTGTAATAGATTTGTGTAGTAGCTTTAGGTTCATCACGTTTTGGTTCCACACACCAGTCCTGAGGGAGGCTAATGCCTATCTCTGAAAACCTTGCAGGAATTCTTCAAATTTATGTTTAAGTTACCACTAAGCTCCTCTCTTGTCAAGTGCTTAAAGAGTGATTTACAAGGGATCTCTCCATTGCCTTCATATTCATTGGCTGGTTGAAGATCTTCAGTACGCAAAGTTGGAATAGTGTCTCATAATACCTTGAGCCAAGCAAATTTTTTTTTACAGGGTTGATTATGAGTTGACCTCAGCTGGTGTGAGTATTCATGCTATTTTTTTCTAGCTCTGACTTCTCTTTTGCTCCTTTCATTATCATGATTTATGATTGTATCTATGTTCCCTTAGAAATGCATGCAAAAACTGCATGTGTTGTACAAGTAGCCTGGGGAGCTTTGTACAATAATTACTTCACTGATTCAGTAAGATGCTCTTTATCTTTTTTCACCCACTTCAGTTTAATTCTGTGTTGTTTGCAAAGTGGAATTAACACAGCTGGACAGGGAGGAGATGTGCTGCTATCTGTGAGTGGCTCTGCAACTCCATCAGTTTTGCCCTGACCTGTACTGTGGAAGGGCCGATCCAGTGTTTGGATTCCCCATACCTTTCTTGTTACGCTACAGTTATCCATGCTTTCTCTGGGTTGTAGCAGGAAGCACTCTAACACTAAGGCCTTTCAAAATCCAAAGCTAATGCAAGTGCACTCTCTCATTTACATGATATGCTTCTAAGGAAGTTATTTACACCGTTATTTTGAGGTCTGGCAACCAGTCTACTTGTGTGTAGAGTTCAAGTTGCCTTTTGTTGTTTTGGTTGGTTGGTTGGTTTTGGGGCGGGAGGTTGGTTTTGGGGTTTTTTTGTTTATTTGTTATTGGTTTTTTTTCTTGTTTACTAGGTTCTGGATTTGTTAAACAGGTGGCCGCGTGGCAAAGCTTTTCTCCCCAAAACACATTCAGTGGACTGAAAAGTCGTAAATGCTAGGTGGACTGTCACCTAATAGCTCCCAGACTTCCAAGGTGTCAAACTTCCAAAACAGAAAGCCTAATGCTTTAGTACTGAAATCTCATTTGGTAACCTGCCCTTGAAGCTTTCCCAGCCTCTGATACCCATCACTGGTATCACTTCCAACATCTGTTAATAGCAGCTCTCTGTGGGGAACAGTCATACAAACTGTCATTTTGATGAAAACATGTAGGAATTATTATCAGCTGTGAGAACCAAGGAAACAAAGAATACCTGAGCTCCATAAAGCTATGTGTTAGAATTAATTGATCATTTTTTATAACACCTAGAAAATTATATGCTTGCAACTGGAACAAAATTTTTAAAAAAGAGCTAGTTTAACTAGTGTATTCATTTCTTTATTTTATTTGCATTAACTTTTTTTGCTGCTGTGACCATGAAGTGGTGGCACATGTCCGGAACCATGTTTTTTATTAGCCTGTAGTAAGAGTTGGGTTTAATAGTACAAAAGCTGCTGTTCTTAGCTATTAATCTTCAGTGAGCAATGACCTGATGTTTTGCTCATATCATGTATTATTTAGAAACAAAAGACAGATGTTCACAGTCTAAATTAATATAACAAAATGCATGTCTGTATAAAATGATCATACGAAGAAGGTAAAAACATCTAAATTTCGGCGCTCAAGCAATCATCAATCTTTCCTCCCATTGAGTCTGGCAGTAGTATAAAATTGCTTCTTGAAGTCACATAAATTAAAAATAAGCTGCAGTTGTAATAGCGGGTGTATAGGTTATTTCTAAGAGACTTTAACCACCCCAATTTTCTGCATTTTTTAAAAAATAGTTCCTCTCATATCTAAATTTTCAAAATGGGGAAGCTGTGATATGTTCAGCCACACAAGTCCAGTTAGTACTAATAGGAGTCTCATAGTTTTTGATCAAGTTTAAGCTGTGTTGTAGTCGATGTCTCTCATGCTTTTCAGTTGGTGCCGATATCAGGAGCAGTTTTTGCAGTAGAGAGATCTGTGCACGTATATCCCTAGAATGCAGCACAGTCCCAAGAGCAAAATATCATACAGAAGTAGTAAAAGATATTCGGTGTCAAGATAACCCTAACAAACCAAGAATATTAGTTGCTAGTAGTTGGAAAACAGGACCCTGTAGGTTTCTTAAGTCTGGAGTTTTTAGCACTTAGCTGAAGCTAACCTCCTCCTCTGGTGTCATGTGGATATGGGCTTGGTGCTGCATTTAGCAGGATAATGAGAGTTAGAAAGTTCTGGTAGAGATGAACTCCTCTACTCCCTGTTTGCAATGATATTTTCAAAATGTTTGTTCCTGTCTATTTTATTCCGACTCTGCCTGTGCCACAATGCCTGGAGTTTGGGTGCTTTTGTCCAGTGTTGTCCATAGAGGTCAGCACCTGCACTGTTATGAAACTAATGAGAAGGGTGAAAAAATAAGCTCCATCACTATGTAGAGTTTGATTAGTTAGTTTTTAATAGAACTATAAAAGTGATATTCAGTGTCTAACTTGATATCAGAAAAGAGGTAAGTAGGTGAATTCTACTACTGCCGTAGACAGCTGTAAATCTGGTCTTCTATCTTCTACATGGGGATTCTGTGTTGAAAAGGTTTCTGGTCCAAAAATCTTATATTCAGGGGCCTTAAGTCCTGTGTAAGGTAGGACTGAGAATGAGGACAAAGCTTTTAACTGTCATCTGCAGGAAAAACCAACGGACATGTAG
This sequence comes from Burhinus oedicnemus, assembly GCA_008921705.1. NCBI lineage: Eukaryota > Metazoa > Chordata > Aves > Charadriiformes > Burhinidae > Burhinus > Burhinus oedicnemus. The sequence continues at coordinate 533,634 of VFFE01007183.1, forward strand.
AAAGCATAAAGGTACACAGTATCCTCGGCTAGCAGTATAAACAGCAGCAAAACCATTTTCTTCTGCATCTTCCTAAAATAGAATAAGGAATGATCATTAATCAATGGGAGTTTTGACTCTCTTGGAGAATGACATGGCAGTTTGGGATACAGAGTTTTTATAGTTTTCCTGTTTAGCTTTTTTAATGTCTATCATGTACAGAATTGCATTTATGGAATTCACCGATGTGTAAAAGATCGTGGATTTGGGTTTTCCATGATTAGATATCTAAAATTTTAGAGAAAATTTTATATTCAGTTAAATATTATGTTCTAGAAGCCTTCTTTTCACAGTGACTAAGTCCGTGTGGTTAAAAATCAAATGCATCTTTTAGTCCAGGCACTTTGTGGTTATTCACATAAATAACAGATATTCTGTGGATTGGAGGCTTATGACTCCAGGAGTCTATGTGAATAAAGACATTTTATATAAAAATGGGTAAGTGTTGGAGATCAGGGAAAAAGAGAGTATGGTATGCCTCACACTGTCTTCAGGTACTAGAATATGGAACTAAATTAAAAAACAAAAACAAAAAAAAACCAAAAACAAAAAACCAACCAACCAACCAAACAAAAAAAAACCAAAAAACCCCCCAACTCTACTTCCACTGTTTGCCTTGTACCTTGGTTTCTAAGAAACAGTAGGTCACAAGCTCATAATAAAACTCCATGATAAGAGGCTGTAATTTAAGATTATTCAGAAAAAGAAAAGCTCACATATGGTGCTAAATTCCAACAGAAAACATGATTTTGTTTATCCTATACACACAAAATAGCCAAAGGTTTTGACAAATGAGGGGACGGTCAAGTAGTCCTATTTTGCAGCAGTGGTGGTGGGGTTTTGTTGTTTGTTTTTTTTTTTTTTTCTTTAAAGTGTTGACTAGAGATAATGACACCAATTGCTCATTTTTATACAATACCCTATTACAGAAGAAAACCACTTCATATTAACTAAAATGCTGGAATTTGTTTTTAGTAGTAGGTAGAGGGCTTCTTAGTACATATGAAATATAAAGAAAAGAGATCATAGCACAATAAGGTACTCAAGAGAAGCTTCATGTTGCTTTTTTTGCAGAGAGATTCTTAGAATAGTTAGAATAAGCACTCTTTTTTAAGAAGACCTCTTTCCCCAAAGGTGATGTGAAAATTTATTTGCCTTCCTTTTAGTGAATGCTGTTTATTGAACAGTGTCCAAAATAGTCTGAACACTGAGTGAATAAAATGCCTGTACTTGGGCTTAGTTATGAACTTAAAATCACTCCAATCAAAGTGTATTCCAAATAAGTTCCGTACTACTAAAGCAGAAGAAAAGTGTATTGCTGTAAGAAAAAGTTAATTGAGGAACTTGGAAAAAATGTCCTTAATTACTGTTCCAGTTATTTTTTCAGTGCCAAGCAAAATGTGCTAATCAAACTTTTCAGTATGCTATTAATTGTTGTGTATACATATAATTTTCTTTTTACTTTGTTGTAGATTAAACCTGTATTATAAAGTATGACTTCTGACACAATTGTAAATTAAAAACAAAAACTCAACTACAACTAGGAGCTTTTTTATAGATTCATTTGTATTCCATAACCTACTTCTTCTCAGAATAGTCCTAGATAAAGGACCTGGAGTTATACTTCGAGGAAAGTGTCATTGTCACGCTGTGCTTAGATGGCTATGATTTTATGGGAGAAAAAAAGAAGAAGAAACTGTTGAAAGTAACATTCCTCATGATTAACCTCCAGAGAGTATTTGGGTGGCTGTGGGATTTCATAAGGTTTTGACAGGTTTTCCATTCGGCATATTTAATTTTTTTGATGATTTTCCTTGATTACATACAGAAGACTTATAAACTTCCAGTCAAGCACGGAAAAACCCCCAAACTTTTAAGCTAATGCTTAGTTCTCTAAATTTGGTTTTACTTACTGAATCAGGATGTGTGTGTTCATTGCAAAGTGATCTGATTTTCGGAACAGCAAGCGTGGGCTCCCCGGTTCAAGAAGGACAGGGAACTGCTGGAGAGGGTACACCAAAGGGCTACGAAGATGATTAGGGGGCTGGAACATCTTTCTTATGAGGAAAGGCTGAGGGACTTGGGTCTTTTTAGTCTGGAGAAGAGAAGGCTCAGAGGGGATCTCATCAATGCTTACAAATACTTAAAGGGAGGGTGCCAGGAGGATGGGACCAGTCTTTTTGCAGTGGTGCCCAGTGACAGGATGAGAGGTAACGGGCACAAACTTGAACATAGGAAGTTCCATCTGAACATGAGGAGGAACTTCTTGACTTTGAGGGTGGCAGAGCACTGGAAGAGGCTGCCCAGAGAGGTGGTGGAGTCTCCGACTCTGGAGACATTCAAAACCCGCCTGGACGCTGTCCTGTCCGACCTGCTGTAGGTGACCCTGCTCTGGCAGGGGGTTTGGACTAGATGATCTCCAGAGGTCCCTTCCAACCCCTGTGATTCTGTGTGTGTGTATACACATACATACACATGTACGCATGTGGTTTGGATTGAAATAAAGACAGTGTAACAAGGGAAGGAAAAAGAGGGGGGGAAAAAAACAAATCAAGTGAAAGTAGTCACTCACCACGTTCCCACAAGTGGACTGATGCCCAGCTAGTCTCCAACTGATGGCTGTCTCCCAGACCACTATTGGCATCTTAACCTGAGAACTGAGAATTCAGGCATCCTTTACTTGATCACTACTTGTTACTTTTATAGATATTGAAGAGATACAGAAGTTTGATTTATATTATATTTCTTTATCTTTGTGGTTATTTTATGTTTTCACAAGGATTAATGACAAGTCTGTTGCTTCCACTGATGTGGTGATCAAGTCCTCCTCCGTGTTATTTGTGTAACATAGTTTTTGGCAATGATGAATGAGTTGCTGTGCATTCTTGTTTTTGTGGGTTTTTTTTCAGGTTTACATACCATAAATTTATTTTCTGGAATAAGGAGTATGTTTAAAATGTATTTCTGATGTGCTGTCTGAGCTGTCTATCAGTACTTTCACATTCCTAATGAAATTTGTAAAGTCACTGGTTTCCAAAAGATGTTTCCAGAGGAGATAGGCAGGGCATGATTTAGAAACTTTCAGCTGTCCAGAAATATAGTGATTTTGTCTGTCTCTTATAAGCAGACGTATTTTACCTTGTATTGACAGATGTCAAGAGCTCGCTTAGCTGCAGTGTATAGGCTGAGAAGATGCCAGCCTCTGATTGCGGGTTGGCGGTTGTAAGTTGAAGATGACATTTTCTTAAATCACTATTACTTGATCCTCAAATAAACATTTGACCACAGCCAGAACTGTCTTCTCCCAAATGCAATATAAATAAATAAATAAAGAGTAGGCATTTCATTTGTTTGTAATTTCTAAATATACCCTTCTAGATGTTTCTAGGTGCTGAGAAGCTCTCGTTCTCTCTCTTGTTACTGCAACCGCTCACAGCGTACCTATCCTTCTCATAGTTTTAAATACAGAGGCACCTGCGGTCAGTCAGAAGTTCCAGCATCTCTGCCTGTAAACTTCCCCAGGAAAATCCCACAAATAAGTCTCCTGACAGATGGTCAGTCTGACGTGTAACATGCGGTGTGGTACCTTCTATCATTGACTGCAATTTTACAGCCTAAATTTTTTTTTTTTTTTAATTTGGTTATGTGCCTATCAGTTTAAATTAGATCAGAGACTGCACCTCAGTCAGAGAAGTATGCCAGAACCTCCCAGTGTAACAGGAGACCATGGAGTTACCTGTTTGAATCCCTAGATGCGCATACACCACCAGGACAGAAGAGCCAAGAAGTAGTCATAGCTTTTGAAGCGTCAAGCAAGTCGTTTTCCAACTGGTAGAATGAAGAGTCTCAAAAAAACTCTTGTAATGGTATTTTTGTTTGATTGCAGTCGATTCCTTCTTCGTTTTCTGAGTGGTAAATGCAATGCATTACAATGGCAGACCACATTAGTTATTTAAGGGGAAAAAAGCTTCACTCACAGTTGAATGCATTAAAAATCAGTTGTACTTTGTACCTCCTAATGACTAACACAGGAAAATGATTTGCTGATGTCTTTACATTTTGTGGTGTTTTTGTCTGATAAATTGTGTAAGACATTTCTTTTCTTTGGGCTTTTACTCTGAATGACCAAATAAACACAAATAGTTGCAATCGCCAGTTGTTGATTTCAGTTGTTTTTCACCTTAGATTGGAAATTTTTTTTGACATTTAAAGCCACTATGAATAGCTACTGAGTGGTTTTAAATTGTTTTGCTTTTCATACTGCCTTATAATAATCTTTGATTTTTATTATTTTTCTGTTATAATTTAGGAAGTTACACATTCTCTTGGTTGGGGGCGGGGAGGGAAATAGCAGTCTTCTGATGAAAGGAGGTTTTTGGCCAAAATTTTCAAAATAGCCAGTAGAGAAGCTGCTGTCTTTTTCAAGAAAATTTAAAAAGACACAATTTTAAAAAAATGTACTAAGCCTTTAGTGTCTGAAAAAGTCTTCTTAAACACATCTCATATTGGGCACGCAAAGATGAAGGTATCCAAAATCATCAGTTTTGGTTTTCCTTTAAAAAAAAAAAAAAGGCACAACAAACCCCACTGTTTTAGTTTTTACTAAACTTAGTAAAATTTTTAGTCTGCCAGATCTGAAATGACTTCTTTTTTCAGTAATTCTAATTTTATCTGATGTTTTCATGTGAGAAGCCTCTTCATAAACAAGAAAACTAAGAGTAATTTAAGGAATAAGAATCTTGTAGGCATGTGAAATAAACATCACTTTAAATGGTTGCATACTTACTATACGTCAAATACAGAGTTTAGTTTTTGACTTTAGCTCACAAAACCTGTAAAATTTGTAGGCTATTTATTTCTTAATAACATATTATATTTAAAAGTGAAAAGAATATGTGAAAAGGGTGAAAAGAAAACTGATAAGTAGGACATGTTGAATTTATCTCCAAATAAAGTGTTCTTAATGTTTTCACCTGGAATTTTTCAGTTTTCCATGTTAAAAGTAAGTCTAAAAGTTTCAGTTTTTCACGCAGATTAACATGGAGAAAATAAAATTGGCAATACCTTGTTCATGAGTTCTCGTGGAAATGTTTTGTTTTGGCATGGTTTTTCGGTAGAAAATACTGTCCCCGTTATTCCTGAATGATCCCAAGAGCAAGCTATAAAAATTCTGTACTATAGTTCAGTATTGGCATGAAAGAGTCAGAAACAGCAAGACTCCCGTTAATTGTTTAAGATTTTGTTCAGTTCATAACAAATAATATCCTGTCTTTCAGTGTTAATCTTCTGTGTTGCTTTTTCATTACCTACTTGTATAAAACAAAATTATGGTTTTCCAAGCTGTCTTTGTAATGTTAGTTGCTGATGATTAAAGGCAGATTTAGTATGATTGCTTTAGAAGTATGTATTACAAACAAACAAACAAAAAAATCACTTCACTTCTCAGGATGAATACTTTAAACAGAAGAAATAACAAAATACAAACACTGCAGAACTATTTGGCTGAAGTGTAAAAACAGCTTAAGAATAAATACAAGCCTTTAAATGGAAGAGGTTGCCATAGGATTGTGTTGGTGTGACCAAACTAAATTTTGTTTTCTGCAACAGAAAATCAGCCTGTTTGTTGTTTCCCAGATTTGTTTGGGTTTTTTTTTTTTTTTTAGAATAAATAGCCTACTTCTGGAATGTATGTTTCAGTCCAAAAAGCTAAGGAAACTTCACTTGTGTTTTCCAGTTTGTTTGACTGTGTGACACAGTATTGCTTTTGAAGAAAAAACTAGTTGCCTTAGTAGTAGTCTTAGGTCGTGGTTAAGTGGAATTGTCTGTGTTTTGATGTGACTACAAATGCCAGAAAAAAGTTAAAATCACATTCAGGCTTGGGTGAATTCCTCTTTTGGAATGAGAAGTGGCTAAGGACAAGAGCGTTTCTGCAGCCACCAGGTTAGCCTCTAAAATGCCAAGGAAGAGCAGAGGGCAGGCTGCACTGCAGTCTGAGAGAACAAATTTGGTGCCTGTTGAAGAAACCGCAGTGATGCGAGGAGTGTCTAATTTTACAAAAAATGGCAGTTTGGGTGATTTGGCAAATTTGCCTTTTCCAGAACAAATTTATATCCGGTATTGATCTGGTAAAATGATTATGTAATTTTTATGAATATTGGGAATGTTCATAAATGATACATGCATGATATATGATTTGAGTGGTTGCAGAATTCCGGTACATCCTGTATATACCGATTCCGTATCCTGCCTATAAAAATCCTAAAACTGTATCTATTCCTTTTACCTTTCCTCTCTCTGACTAGTATGGTGTCTCACAGACCTTAGTACTGTGTCAATACACAGAGATGTATTTTGTCTCTTCTGTCCTGTTATTGTACTATATAAAAAAAATATTTTAAGACCAAAGAAAGAGAAATCACAAGATAAACCAAAAAGGATGAATACAAAATTAGTCGTATATGTGCTAATTAGTCTAATAAGACTGACTTATCATGAAGGTTAATTGTGCCACTATGAAATGACGGTTGCATTTGACCCGCAGGTACTTTTGGAGGCTTGCTAGAAGTCAGTAGTCCTTTCTAATACCAAGTGGTTTTGGGTTTTTTTTGGAACACTTATTTTTATTGCTCATTGCTTCATAGAAGTTATTTAGCTTAATTTTAATGCTACTCAATTAGTGATATTGCCGAAGTGGTTTTGGGCACATTTGTTTTCTTTTACACTGCCCGTCTCAAAGGTTGAATGGATGTATTCCCTATAAAAGTAACTGTTGAGTGCTAAAAGGTTATCAGGGGCTTCCAATCGAACATACATTTCTAGAAAAATAAGCGACTAGACAGTTTTGTAATATTACTAATGTAGAAAATTGTTTCAGAAGGGCAGCCGTCATATGAGCAGACTAATGGATTACGTAAGTGAACATTTACAATGAAATTGAGCATTGCAATGTTATATCTAATATATGTTTATACTTGCTATTTCTTACTTAGCCTACACTGCATGAGAAAGCCTGTATCTCCCTTTTAAAAAACGTATACGTTGTACAACATACGTGTTTTGATGTGTATGGTTTTTTGATACATGTGTATTTTTTTCCTGATACAACTTATGCCTTGCACATTGCCAAAATTAAAGGAGTGCACCTCAATATTTAATAGCATTGTCATAGCTTTCCTTTTGAAAAAAATAAGCAAGGTGTCTTAAAAGAATTATCTGTTTGCAGCTACTGGTTTAGTGATCTTTGAAGTAAGCAGACATATTGAGTTAAAGTACCATTTGTAGCGAGCTCCGTTTGAGAGAAAAATTGCTCTTGCAGCTATACGTTGGAGATGGGGGCTAAGCAATAAGTGTTTTTAAATTCAATTGTCTAAAATGCATACTTCATGGAAATAGCGATGGGTATTATTTTGTTGTCAGCATCAGCAAGAACATTTATATGCTGAGCTTGCAACTCAGAATCAATCATGCTGTGGATTTATTATTTAATAAATTGTATAGGTTTGTGGTTTTACAGCATGGGTTTACTCTACTGGATTATATTGTTTTCATATAATCTTTTTGTTCCACTTAGAATCTGCATGTTGTAAAAAGAGTAGTGTGAACTGCTATTTCCCTAAAAATAGAGTAGAAAGTGCCAGGGTGATTGTTTTTTTTGTTTTGTTTTTAAAGCTCTGATGTCACCATTTCAGTTAATATGTAAAAATAACATGGCAAAAATAGATTAAAAATGATATATTTTAAGCAGGTTTATTATTGTAAGCCATAGATTATTCATTTATTTAAAATAGTTAATCATTGATAAGATGTTTGCATGGTAGTTAAGTATTTAAAAGAACTGTTTAAACAAAAGCATGTGCGCATGATGTAAACTCAAGTTGGAGAGGAGAGCGTACAGTAGTATGGGAAGACTCGAAGTTGGGCTGAACTTGCTGTTTCTATCCAAATGAACAGCACAGAGTACATGTACACCTACAGCAGTGCAATAGGTCACCCTCACAGTAAATAAGTGTTTTCTTCTATTTTGATGGAATTTCCTGGGTTTTAATTTGTGGCCATTGCCTCTTGTTCTATCAGTGCTCACTACTAAGAGTCTGGTTCCCTCCCATCAGGTGTTTATACACATTGATAAGATCCCTCTGAGACATTTTGGAAGGTTTAAGGCTAATGATAATTCTTGCCTAACAGAAGGTTCTGAAATCTAGCAGAAGCTGGCATTTATTTTGAGTCTTAAGTTTGTCCTTATAATTAAAAATGGTTAGCATTGTGTGAATTATGGAATAGAGAATGATGTATGTAGTTCTTTCCCATGAGGGAAAAGGAGCGATGATATACTGTCAATCCCTCTTGTATCCTAGAGGTGTCATTATCTCATGGAAGATACATTGCCTGGAATTAACTTCCTGTTATTTAAAGTCAGTAGTGTTTTGGGGTGCAGATATTTACAAAAGACAGGAACATTCTATATATTTCATTTTAGCCAGTTGGTTTGCAGATATTAATTTCTGAATTTTGAATACTGAACGTGAGTACTTAAATTAGGAGGAAATAGAGAATGTGAACAGAATTTAGTAAGACTGTTAGAATGTTATTGTATATTAAACTTGCTATAAAGTTAAAGCAGGATTTCAAGCTATTCTCTGCATTGAGAGACTGTCAGGGCAGATTTGAGAGAGGATTAGTGTCATCGTAACCTCCTGAAAGTGTTTGAGTATGATGCTACTATGAGTGCTGGAATATGTTGTACAGCGTAGAATCTGAATCTCAGGTACCCTGTAGGTAATCATGTCTCTTCAACAGTCTTGTACTACTGTTCATATGGCGGTACTCAGCAAAAGGTATAATGGCATTGGTGAGGCTAGTTTTCTATGTTGGTGCTGTGGTTTTTTTGAAAATAGGGTCGAGTTGACTCTAGACTTCTTTAATAAAAAAAGACTGTATTTTAAATAAAGAAAAAAAAGTCAGAACCTTTCCCTATGGGGCTTGTAAGTGTTGTTATCTTTCTATTTGTTTCTGTCTTTCTGTTAGGAATGCAACATCCATGTCCAAAAGCATAAAGATTGTTTCTGCTTATATTTGATTTCTCTTAACCCAGTGAATCTGTGTTAGTGTGCTTCATCCCCTAATTTTAAGCCCACTGTCAGTGTCCCAAATAAAATAACTCATGTTAAGAATTGGACATTATTTAAAGCATAATCATGATAGAGGATGTGTTGCTGGAAACCTGATGTCACTTGAGAGATGTGACAAGGCAAAATATTCACACTGTGCATAACTGGACGTGTGGAAGAATAGTGGCTATTAAAAATCCACACTGAAGGAGGTGGGAACTAAACGGGAGAAAGGAAATTAAAAGATGTTGAAACTTGGTAGAATGCTTGTGTGTGGCAGTAGCTGAAACTGTCCTTATTAGCTGAGACTCTCAGTGGGGTGGTTTAGCTAACTTTATACACAGTGACAGAAACTACGATGCTGTAGGAGAACTCTAAGGCACAAAAATGGGATCACAGAAATTTTCCTTGACAGTGTCTCAGATATGTTAATTAAGGTGGGGCAGACAGGCCCAGAAAATCAAAAGCGATAATGTGATCCTCCCACCATCTACCATTAAGTAGTCTGAGCCTGGGATTTTCAGTCAGAAATCTCTGCTTACTACCCTGCAGTTCTAAGTTTATTAAAAATACAGGAAAAAAAGAGAGAAGCATTTGAAATGTGAAGTATTAAGTATAGCTTTCATTTTAACTCTTGACACTTATTTCCTTTTCCTTCAGCTTTAGGAACTTCTGAGAAAGAAAACTTACATTAAGCATTTCTCTAGATCAACACTAAAGATAACTGTCCTTTTTTGGAAGAAGAAAAAAAAAAGTTACTTAATGCAGGCTTTAACTGCAGCTGCTGCTGCTGGAACTTAAGCTTCATTCCTTGAAAACAAATGCATGGGGGTGGAGAGACCTCAAAAAAAAAATATGGAAAATATAAATGGCATCTCTTGTGCTGGCTTCTACCAGCTGAGAATGACTGATACAAAATCTGCTATTAAAACTGATTCCAAGATTTGGCATGTTTCTCCTAGCATTATGCTGCGAGAGATACTGCTGTAGCTACAGTTTTACCTGTTGACTTACACTACTATCAGAAGAGAAACCATTCAATGAGAATGGTTAAGCAGAGAAAAACAAGTTGAAAATATTAAAGAAAATATGGAGAGAGGAGTATGGAAGTATTGAGGTAATGGAAGGATGTAAATCTTGTGTTACTTTGAAATCACGTGTAGCTTTAGGTTGTGGTTTATTAATTAGTAAACATAGTTCATATTCAAAGCTCATAATTTCTTTTGTATTATTTGGAAGTAGGCCAGTGGAAAAAACCTGCAGTGAGGCACAAAAATAATGGCATATAAAATTTTTTTCCACTGAATGTACTATAATATCGTCCTGCTTCTGCTGTTGCATTGGTTTGATAATGTGTGTTCCCATGCTTCAGTAACAACAGGGATAGCTTATATGTATTTTACTTTTTGATTTACTCCCCACATAGAGGTCCATGGATTCGTAGGAATCCATTTTTCATCACAGACTTGCAAGCCTGAGATCAATAAAATATGCATTCACTATTGTTAAATAAAATTTGTCCAGGTGAAATTTTTAAAATAATGTAAAGGTGATTAGCTCCTGATGTTCTTTTTCAAGGTGCTATTCAGGGAACAGTTAAATTACTAGGAACTTGATCAATGAATCATGTAATAGAAGAAAATTAGCTGCCAGGCTTGTCAGAAATAGCTGTTTTCATTGACAAGGAATCCAGAATACAAGGTTCTGAGTCTTCTCAACTCCTCCTTTCTTCTCCTTTTCCAACCATACTTCTTAGCCCTATACAAGTTTCATATATATGTCAGGTGAGGTAGAGCAGCCACGTTGGTATTTTTGGTGAGAGAGACCAAATTATGAACGTATCCTTTATTTGTGTGTGCTGTGAATACACGCAGATCAAAATTTAGCCATGAGTCCATGGGAAAATAAATTCAGATTTTTATGTTATTTAATGATTCTCCAGTATAAATCCAGGAAACTCTAGAGGTAGGGACAGAGTGCAATGATGAAAACATGATGCAATTTAAATGGAGGGAGATACCTGGCTGATTGGAGAGGGGTTCATCTGTGGACTCATGTGTGAGTGAACACATAGTGAAGCAAACAATGCATGGCTCAGAATCCTTATGCCTTGCTGCCATTTTGATCTTCAAAACAGTTGCTGCGAGTGCAAACTCCACATCGTGTGTCTGGGTGAGTCTAGCTTGGAGAAGCTGTTTTCTGCCCAGAAGCACTTCAACCGAGTGCGATAAGGCCACTCATGTTCATAACTAATTGAAGGATCTGGGCTTAAGTCCCTGGCTATGATGTTTTCAAGTTCGTGGAGGTTGTTAGTGGTTTGGTGACTCGTCATAGCCTAGTAGCTCTCGGGGTTGGTGTCCCCAAAGAAGGGAGGACTTTAGGGTCAGCCTGGTGAGGGACCAGAAATATAAGTAGACAGCGTGGAGGGGAAATCACAGAATGCTTTGAGTTGGAAGGGACCTTTAAAGGTCATCTAGTCCACCCCCCCTGCAATAAGCAGGGACATCTTCGACTAGATCAGGTTGCTCAGAGCCATGTCCAACCTGACCTTGAATGTTTCCGGGGATGGGGCATCTACCACCTCTCTGGGCAACCTCTTCCAGTGTTTCACCACCCTCAGCGTAAAAAATGTCTTCCTTATATCTAGTCTAAATCTCCCTTCTTTTAGTTTAAGAGAAGAAATGATGAAAAACTTCTTTACTTTGAGGATTACAGAGCACTGGAACAGGCTGCCCAGAGAGGTTGTGGAGTCCCCTTCTCTGGAGATATTCAAAAGCTGCCTGGACGCTGTCCTGTCCAACCTGCTCTAAGTGAACCTGCTTTGGCGGGGGGGTTGAACTAGATGATCTCTGAACGTCCCTTCCAACTCATATCATTCTGTGAAGTTCCTAGGAAGACCAGGATTCTAACTGCATTGCAAGAGCATAGCCGTGGCAGATTGGTGGACCTTTTCATGGGGACTAAACTGGCTGGAGAGAAGCATGCCTGTCCTCAGCTGTCCTTGACCCCAGTAACTACAGGTCTTGAAGTGGGTGGCACATCAGTTTAGAAGGGATGGCAACTTCAGAGCATATCTAAAAGATGTTTGCTGCCTGGTCTCGGTGCCCTTCTCATCAGATGGTGTCACCTACCCATGACTTGGCGCCATCCCTGGCAGTCCCTGTGAGGAAGCTGAGGATATGAGGCAGTGAGACAAATCTGATGAGGGGGTTGTCCCTGCAACGGGAGCTGCTGTGCACCCAACTGAGGGTGCTTCTCCAGCATTGCATGTCTGGCTCAGGAATGTGGAGCAATAAGGCTGAGATATAGCCTGTTTGGTGTGGCTTTCACCCATAGCTAACTCTTCCCGGACTAAAATCTCTTTGCTTACATTTTTGTAAGCTTTGCTTACTTTTATAGTTTTGCCATTTGTTTTTATAGCTTGCTTGAGAAAAAGAAAGCAAAATTGTGTTTATTGTGTTTCTTTAGTTAAAAGAATCAAGTCATGAGTCCAATCTTAAAAAGAAATCAGAACCAAACAATGTGAGCTTGGGAGCTGTACAAGTGGCTCACTTCCTCTGAGTTTCTAAATAAGTACGTGTCCGTGAGACGTACTTTTGTTCCTGTTTCTTCTATACGCAACATTGCAGAAGCTTTAAGTAAAATCTGTCCCTAAATAGGCATCCCTGGGACACGCAGCTGCCAAAACAAAAATCAGGCAACAAAATTGGGCCTGTGTCCTGCAAACAATTTATCCTGCTATCTTTTTTTTTTTTTTTTTTTTTTTTTTTTTTTCATTTTAATCCCTTCCATTTAGTTTTCCTGACACTTTCTTTAAGCACTACTGTGCCTGGCAGTGTTTCACCCTCGCTCTTTGTGACACTGCCACCACTTCTGTACCAGATCATGGTTTCTGGCAGCATCTGTGTGAGCCCTGGGTAAATGCTCCAGCTGTAGGGATGGCAGGACCTCTGTGGGACTGTCAGCTGAGGTATAAGTTGGGTTTGTATTTTTTGGTGTCTTATCCTGGTTGTCCCTCACAATTGCTCTGACACCTTTTTGGGAAACAGCGCGATGAAGGGCGCATTTGAGGTCATGCAATTAAATTGCATAAAGTTCTGTGGAAAAGCAAAGCTGGAATTAAAACTTTGCAATGGTGACATTGGTTTACTGCATTTCCAGTACCTGTCTGCCGGGTTACTAGAAGGACAGTTGAGGAACTTCTAAATTAGTTGACTTCCATCTCCTTGTAAAACCACCTGATTCCCTTTTCTAAGTTACATTACTCTGCGTTTAGGCATCATGTAATCGCCTGCCCTTCTCACACGTAAGCAAAGTAAACATCTGCTTACACAGGTTCACCCTTTTTGTTTGAAAGGCGGCTTTATCCACTGCTCCTGTTTAAAGGCCTATATAACTTGTCTGTAACGGGGTAGAGATATCTTAAAAACATAAGAATGCTCCTTTTCAGCTTTCAAGAAAATATACTTTGTCGAAATGCTTGGATTTAAAGCAGGTGTTTTTTGAATCCTGTTGCTTTGTTTTGTCATGGAAAGAGTTACACTGAATGCCTCACATCTTGGGAAGCAGCACATGGTAATGGGCTTTCATTAGGCTGAGGAGACACCGAATCTGAATTTAGGGCCAATGTAACATTATTCATTATAATGTTTTCTCCATCTGCATTTTTATTGTTGATTCGGTAGCCTCTTTGTCCTCTATGTCCTTGGGGATAAATGGTACTGAAAAGTTTGCTTTGTCAGTAATTCCATGGACTGGGTATAAAAGTCACATCTGAGCTGCCAATAGAAACTGTTTTGCTCTTCCACAAAGTCTCATATGGCTACATCTGTTACTTTTACTTTTCATTTTACGCCATTTTTTTTAAGAAGGTGATAAAGATGCATAGTGTCCAAAGGCTTTTATATTTTAGTGTTTAAATAGTTTTAGTAAGTAAAAGCTACTCAAGTAAAGGAAGTTCCACTTTCACATTTGCAATCTATTTCCTATTAAGTGAGCAATAACTATGGGACTAATAAATTAAGGTTGGATGGCAGTAGCTTCTGTATTTGTCAATATATTGACAGCTTTTGGAATATGATTTGAAATTCAGACTTTTAGCTCCTTTATAACTTTTGTGCTGTCTTGTAATGGTGCATCACTTTTAAACGCAATTAACCGTAAGCAGAAAAAGCTCTTAAGGATATATTCCCTTATTTTTCCACTGAAAGTATAACAAAAATTTACACAATTAAAATTAACTTTTGAGAAGAGGCTTTTCCAGCTGAAAGTGCCTAAATAATTATTCCATAAATGTAGAGGGGAAAACATGAGTGGATTTAGGAAAACGTAACTGACTATATAGTAGCAGCACTTCAATGAACATTTATTTTAGAGTGTCAAGATCATAGCAAAATTACAAAATTTAGCACTCTGTGGTAACAGTAGGTCTTTTTCAGAAACGTTGTTACAAGCCGTATTATGAAAGGGAGAAAACTGTCACGCATCGCTGTATGCTGCACCGAAATTTCTGGGATGTGTTTCTTGCAGACAGTTTGAATCTCTAGTACCTTTTTCACAGGAATTGCTTTTTCAGCCTCAGCTGGCTGTTTAACAAGTTCTGAAGGCTGAACAAACCGTAGAATTCCCGACATTGAAATATTCTGTCAATAATATGTTTAATTGTGGTTTTGGTCTGGCTGTTATGTTACCTTTTTCCCTGTTTGTCTTAGGCTGGGGCAGAGAGATCAGGGGATGTGTGGTATGGGACACTGTCACAGAAATCTTCTTTGTGTGTTATTCCTTATCAGTATAATAGGAACATTAAAACTCAATCCTTCTGATAGAAATTCAGTATTAGGATTATAAAGTGGAAAATAAACTTTTATTATATACAGGTCACCGCTTAGTATCGTATCTGTTCCCAAGCAGGAGCCCACATATTAAAACTTTTATCTTAGCTGTAATTAAAACTTCAGTGAAAGTACAATATGATCATGAAGGTAGGTTCAGACTTACTTTGTATTAAAGAAAGACTTCAAATGTAGTGTGAATATTAGCAGGTAATTATTCCAGTATGATGTGAGAACTTACTGACACAGTTACCCGAGGGAGGTTAAGTTTTGTACGCTTGGTTAGAAGAGAGGTAGGAATGCCTAAGCAAGGTAGTCATTTGTGTAAACATGGGAGGGAGGAGCGAAAAGAAAGCTCAAGAGTTGGGAACATGAAGGCTTGTTTTCAGGTGAGAACCGATCTGGCAGGAAGAGTGGCCGTGAGCAGACAACTGTGGGGAGGTTTACTTCAGCCACTGAGTTTAAACAGGAGTGGGGGGCTGGTGTTTCTGTGATTCTCCTCCAGTTCAAATTTGGGGAGCTTTTAAAGGTGCCTACTTCTAGAATATTTTGTTGTGGGTCACAACCGTAGTATTAACTCTACCTTTGTTCAAGTGGTTTCTAAGCTTTCTTTTTGCTCACCTTTGTCAAAAGCAAGAGTTCCAATTATGCTAGACATTTTACCAAACATCTGCAATGATATTTTCTTTAATTAGACATTTGAAACTAATGGAATTCTGCCATTGCTTCTGCCATTGGTCAGTATTTCACCTTGTATAGAAAAGATGTATTGTTAATTATTTTCTGTATTGCACATTGAAATGGTAGACTTTAATGGCTCCTCTCAAACTGCTGTTATTTAAGGTGTGGAGGAAAGCCCCTAATGACACATGCACGGTTCTTAACTCTGCAGAAAATAAACTAAATGATGTGCTAGTGAAATGTTCTTCAAAGAAGCTTATAATTGAAGTAGTAGTTTGGGGTTTTTTTTTAAATACAGCTTGTAGGAAATGTGTTTAGGATGAAGTATTAAAATCCATGAAAATTCCTTTAGTTGTAAAGTAAAATATGGGTGAATAAATCTCAGTTTTCTGTTTTGATTTTATAGCTTGCACGTGCAGTGGACATGCAAATATTTGTCACATGCAAACAGGAAAATGTTTCTGCACAACTAAGGGAATCAAAGGAGACCAGTGTCAACTGTGAGTACAATTAAACGTAGCCCAAAGTTATTGCCATTCATGCCTAGTGTATAATCACTTTTTTCCTTTTCTCTTGCTTTTGTTTTTGGATTTTGTGATTGACCTGACGATGTTTTAGTGATGAATCTAATGTTCCCTACATTTTTTGCGAAATTTCAATATTACTTAGTCTTTTGTTAAAGAATTACATCACAAATATTAGTAATATTTGCAGACACTACAGATTTAAAAAATATCCTGTAAAAAGAAGTAACTGGAGAATTACCTGTAGTTGTCTTCTTTTTTTTAGGATTTTTTAAAAATTATTGTAAGTAAAAAAAAAAAAAAATAAAAAATCTGTAAAATCGGTAATTATATTCAGTACATTTGTCAAGTGTCTTGATCAGAATCTGCAGTGATTAGACTTTTAGAGTTTTGGAAACATATTAAGGGGCACAGTGTTTTAGACACTTTCCTATATTATTAAATATAGAATAGAGAAATGTGTAGACCTGTCATGGAAAGTAAAATTAGTGTATCTTTTTTTGTACTGAAATAGCTTATTGTGTTTGTTTACAGGAATAGTTTGCAACACATTAAAGTTAACTATGAGTAGCCGTATATTTAGAGATGTTTCTTTCAGTTCATTCTATCCTGTACGCTGCATTGTCCAATAGGAACCTTATTCCTTTCACAATTATAATTATTTTAAACAGTATCTGGCCCCAAAATTGTCTTAGCAGTGTTGGTTGCAACTGGGGAAAAGGCATAAATACAGCTTATTCCTCTCCAGCAGGGAGAGGTGCCAGAAGGTTATGCTCTGCCTGCCACAAGGCATGTTCTTTCACTGGATTTGTGGATTCATCTGATACACATAATGAACTGGCTTGACTCCTACCCTTAATGCTTAGCTTGATAAATAGTCGAGAAACAAAAATATCTGATGCAGAGGTGATGTGTATATTCATGAGAAAGAGCTGTGCTGGCAGGTACGCTATTTCAGTGGTACCTCTGGGCCTTTTTGTCTAGCTAATTGGAGACTCTCAGGATGAGATGTCCTAATCTTGATTTCCCTAAATGATGAAATTTTATCATGACAAAAGCTGAAGTGTAATATCTTTAAACTCAGAATTAAGTCTTCACTGAGAACTTATTTTTTCCTCTTTTTGTGTCCAAATCAGCTTAATCAGTTCTAGATGTTAATGAGTGGTTTGATTACCAGTGTGCTACAGTTGATGCCATTCTACCTATTTACAAAGAATGGGGAGGGAGGGGAAATCTACTCCTCTGTGCATCATAACACCTGAACTACAGGAAACTGTTTCTTTGCTCATAACCCCAATCCTCTACCAACTACCATTCAGCTTAAGAGGCTCTTTATAGACCGGTTCCCCAGTCTGTATTTCACATACCTGTTTTGCTATTGCTTTCCCTTTGTCTTGTGTCCGTTTCGCCGTCATTTTCTCAGCTCTGATTTGGAACTTTTGTCTCATACGATCGGTTGTGCTGCTCAGCCGTATCAGTCTGCTTGTCCTGAGTTTATGTCTGTCATAAAAGGTTCTTTTATCCCATTTACTGAACTAGAAGAGAGAAGATAGTTGTGGTGGTGGATTTTCCTGTCCTTGTCAGGAGTTGCAGCAATTCTACAAAATGGAGAAAACAGAGATTTGAATTTTAACTTTTCCAGAGTAAAGTTAAAATTGCAATTTCAGACTGAAATCCCTGGTTTTGTCACACGTAATATGTTCCCCTTCCTAGATTCATACATAGACCAAAGGCTTATCCAGGGCAAGCTGTGGTGTTAAAGCATTTGGTATTCCAAATAGTTTCTGTTGGATGAAATAAACTCTGCAGAGCAGCCATTTTCAAATTGTTTTTGGCTGTGATCACATTTCAGATTGTGAACTTTGCGTCTCTTGGGTTTGTAGACACAAATATTAGCATAAAAATTGAATTTCTTCTCTTAAGTCCTTTCCTAACTCTGTTCTTTAAAAAAAAAAAATTAAAATAAAAAATAAAATAAAGGCTATGTAGACTATCTAGTTTGTGACAGCACATGTAGAAAGAGACCAGTTCCAGTTGCAGACACTTTGAACGTATTAGGAGACTATCTAGGATAAAGTTTCAGTACTGAAGACTCATTGTAAGATCACTGGATATTCTGAGGAAAGCCGATAACCACAGATTTAGAGTTTTACTACATGTCATCAGATGGTAGACTTAGGATTTGTCATGTTACTCTGATGCTTGGTTTGGGTGAGTGATTCATTCATGCATGGAAGTTTCAGTCAAATGTTGTTTTTTGGTTATTTCCTTCATCAGGAGATGAAAGACACAAAAAATAGGTCACTCCTGAATCACTGAATCCAGTCCGGTACTGCCATCTAATATGTAAACTTCATATCAGTAATGCAGACTTGATCAGATTCGTGTTATGTTTAAAAAAAATAGAAAACTATTTTGTCTGTAAAAATTATCCTTACATTCAAAACCTGTTTTGAAAGTATCGTATTGTCAAAATACGTATATAATTATCTAGAAGATAACGATTATTTTAAATTAGCTAAATGCTTTACTTGTATTTATTATTTTATTATATTCTTTATAAATCATCTGTAACTTGATTCAAAGTGTGAATACTGTTCTCCATAGCTCTGGATAAAAATTGTTTTTTGCCACTCGTTAGGTAGGCTGTTGTGCAATCTCAGCAGCAAACCTATAACCCTGTGATTTCTAAAATAAGGATTTCTGTGAAAATTCCAAACTCTAGCTGTTTGGTGTGAAAGTTAGATTTATATTCCTGTCAAGAATCGTATTGATTAGAAAGTCATAGCTGCAGGGTTGTGTGTTATCTCCCTCTCTCCCTCCCTCCCTCCATCTCTTCCACCTTCCCTCTGATGCTTTTATATCCGCTCATCACGTGAAGTACACACAATGCCTTGGGGACAGAGTTTTTAGGAAATCAAGGAAACTTTACAAGACTTCTTTTTGGTTTGTTTTTTTTTCTTTTTTTTTTCTTTTACCCTTCCTTAGCTTAAGAGCAGCTAGTTATTTGTGTTTTTACAGAGGGTCGTCTTTATTTTTTTCATTTTTTAATTATTTGTAATTTTTTTAGTCTACCCATCTCTGATATATTAATTTCTGAATTGTGCTCTTGGATAACAGGAAGCACCATGGCATTTTAAATCAAAATTAGTGTTCTAAAGCAACGTTGAGCGTATATTTACATTCTATTTTACAATATTTTAACGTTTCTTCCGAAAAGAAGTATTTTTGTTTCCTTTGAGTAGGTCGTTTCAGTTGGCAAAAACCTGTAATACTCTCCTAATCAGAAGGAAATGATTAGAGTGGTTTGATTATTCAAAATAACTACACTGTAAAACAGTAAAAACCAGGTACAAATAAAAAAACTTACATTTTTTTCCTTTAATTTTAATAATGAAGTGTGCCATTGATAATAACAGGAAAATCATATTGGCTTAAAACATCTTTTTAGGTGAAAACTATTACTGTAAGGTAATTTTATTTAATTTTCTGTAATATTTGATATACTAGCTGCTCATTTTATTCCCTCATAAATTTTGTCTACAGGGGTTTTAAAATTTCCATGAGTTTCTGTGTATCCATATGGAGGATTACATACGGAGATAAATTTTCAGGAAGAGACCTAATGAAATGTAAGGAATATGCTAAGGGAATGTTTCAAAGTTCAAATTCTGATATTAAATGAGACAACTTTTACTGAATGCAAGGAAGAAAAATATGAAAATGGCAGAAGTGACTTAGTAGTCAAATCATTCTTTGAGAAGTTGCAGTATGTCTGGGCTTTTTTAAGAGACAGCCTTCATCTGGAGATGTGCCTGTAGCTTTTGTCATCCCTTGTAAATCTGTTCAAATCTGAACAAATTTTCAGCTTCTGGAAAAGTTACAGGGTTACAATTGCTTGGTGGAAATAAAGTTTCATAGTGAATTTTTCAAATTGTCAGGTTTTACTGGGTGTACTGTAACATTTATTGCACTGTACTTCCCAGTTGCAGCCATTGCTGGAGTTCTGGGGGGAGAAAATCAATCTCTCCTGTTAAGTACTTTCCACTGTGACAGATTTTAGGCTATTGGACCCATCCCGTTGGTATTGAAACTGTATCTTTGAGTGACTGGCAGGCTAGGTATCCTGTTGGTGTATCTAAGTTCCCAGGCATAAATCATGGTAATAATTATTTTACCTAACTGGGAGACATTAAAATGTTGAGGATGTCTGCTGTGGTGTGTAAAAAAAGAACTACCAGAAAACCATGTAAGAACTGGGCAAAAACTGGGCTTCAAGACTTCTGTAATGGAGAAACGCTTGGTGAAAATAAAATATTGGAAGGAAAAAATTCTTATGTTTAATATCATATTTCATAGCATATTTTCTGTAGTTGGAAGAAGGATAAATTTAAGAGTACAAAATGTATAGATCCAGGGTATTCTGGAATGAAAAAGTATTATTTTGCTGATTTTAATTCTAATAAATATTCAGCCTATTCATTTCTTAGTTATACTGTTATTTCTTCTGAAGAGGTGAAAGATATACTCTTTTATTTATGAAAATATACCCTGTTTATTTGGTAAAATCTTCACTGTATGCAAGCTTTAAAAAGCTATTTAATAATGTAAGGATCTGTGCATAAATAATAAGTACTTATTGACAATCTGATTTACATAAGAATAAGATTTTTAAAATATCCAGCTGTCCTCTTCTGCATAATTCCCCTCCACAGAATAGTATAATTCCTCTGACCAGATGGAAAGGCAAGTAAAAAATATACTGGGTTATGAGTCAAATTCACCATTCTACTGATATCACTGCAGCTTATTTGCTGATAGCAGAGTAAATCTGTTCTCTGTTGTTTCCTTTCAGAGCTCCGCTTTTTGCTTTCCAGTAGGGGAAAAATTGACAGCAATCATATAACAAATTCACTTTATTAGAACTTCCTTTATCAAAGACACACACACAAACCCAAAACCAGCAAATACAAACAAATAAGGGAGATTCTAGTTGCTGGAAGTTTAATAAAAAAACCACCTTCTATTGAAGAACTTTTTTTACTCCTGATAAAGGGTAGAATCCATTTAATACTAGTTACTATGGTGATCTGTGCTTTTCTAAAGTGAAGTTAAAAAGTATAATATTTAATGTTTTAAAATACTAAAGGAAACTGCATTTTAGGTTTTTTTTTTCTTTTTTGAGGCTCTTTTTTCTGTCATTTGGTCGTATTCCACCATTAGGTTTACATATGTGGTTGTACTTGACATGAGGTGTTTTCTTCTTATTCATGCCGAGTCCAGTCCTTGAGTTTTCTGTTTAACAGAACACTTTGAGGTGCCTATGCATGTTACTCCGCTAGCTATGATGTTTCAAGAATTGCAGCAAAATCTAGCATGTAGATCTAGGTGGGTTTAGCAACAGCCTGTGTTCTTATTTAACTGCCTGAAAATTTTAGCTTGCTTCTGTAAGGATAGATTCAAGCCCTCAGATAGCTCTGGAAGAGCTAGATCGTTAGGTTGCTAAGGAGAACAATAAAATAAAACTCCCACTTCAACATTAAATATATGTTTTAAATCTACTAATTTTCTGCTCTACATGTAGTAATTATTGCCAGATCTATCAGGGACTTGAGATACTTCTTTTTCTTTATTCATGTTTCTGGCATCAATCATTTTTGCTTAAATTGCAGCTTTCATTAAAAAAAAATGTGTAATATCAAAGCTTCAGAGCATGACCCAAATGCACTTTAATGGCTTAAACACTCAGAAGGCACTTGAAACATTTGAGATAGGTTTTTAATCTAAAATTTGAAGAAAAATAACACTTCTGATTCACAATGGGCCTTGTGCAGTCTTTTTTAAATAGGTTTTGGCGGTGTTGTATGTCACTATCAGCCTTTTTGTTGATTTTTTTCGTACTACGGTAGGCTCGCTTTCTCTTCTTTGGTGTATTCAGTATATGATATGTAAAGTTCATGAGGCTCGCTGGGACCTTTCAGAGTTGCAGGCTGTCTATAAATGTGAAACAACACTTTTTTGTAAGCATTGTTACTTGCAAACACTACATTTTACTCAGGAAATTGCCCAACTTTGTAAAAATAGAGAAGAACGGGAGTTTGAATGTCCTGTATTGTTCCTAGAAGGCAGTGTTCGCAGTGAAGAAATGAGAAGGAGCTAGCGGCTAACGGAGCAGCCGCGAGCACTTAGCCAAGAGCTTTGTATATTGGTACTTTATTGTGGGACAGTTGTGAACATGTTAAATCTGGAGAACACTGCAATATTGGTATTGCAATGTAAAACTAGTTATGTTAGCAAGACGTCTTGCCAAGAGCTGTATTAAAAGAGGTACATGCAATTTTCCTAGGTGTTCCGTTCCGATGAAATATGCCTTTTATCTTTCTACATTTGGTACCAATTGTCTGGAGAACGGGGAAGAGTTTGGGCATGAGGGTTTCTCTTTCATAAGAATAAAGTAATTTTGCTATTGACTTCTAAGTTAGGCTCTTCCATAACTGACTGTATGCACATATATGTCTTTTGGTTTGGCAAGCTCAACATAGCAGAATCCGCTCACCACTGGGTTTCAGTTTTCTCTAAGGTTTTTTATATTCATTATTTCCTCTCCAGGCTGGCTCCAAAAATACAAACTGCAGAGCAAAACAGACTTTCTTTTACAACTTTTCAAACACTCCTGGCTGTAAAATAGGAATGCAAGCAGTGTACCTGTCTCTTGTGCCCAACTGGTTTATGTTCGTATGTGTTCTGGATATAGATTTACTTAAGTAATTTTTTTTTTTTTTTGGTTTTTATTTGAAAAATATTTGGTGCTGTGGATTTTCTTTCAAAATAAGTGAATCAAAATACCTTGTTTTTAAATATTGTTCCTCCTGTGCCATGGCCATGCCATTCAGTTATTGGCATTTGAATAATGTGTTTTGCCTAGTGCGGGATATATCAGTGAAGCAGTGGAACCGGGCAGGTTGCCCGAGTCTTTCACAGAGGACATGCCAGTGAGACCTGTTTTGAATTTCAGTGCTCAGGGTTCATTTGTTATAAAGCAAACCTCTTTTTTATAAAAAGCACTAGTAATTTTTGGTGTTGTGTTGCTATAGTCCCAATTGTCTAGGGATGTATAGTAAGGTAATGCTTCAACATATTATTTTTATTATAGTAGAGTAGCACCACTGACAAGAACAGATGAGCTTGCAAGTTCTTTACGTCAGAAAAAGAGCCATATAGATTTAAAGCTAAATATAAGCTGAAGACAACATTCTGCCTTTAATTAGGTATGTTTTGAGTCTGGACTGGGATAAATTTAGGAGTCGGGGTGATGCTAATGGTTACTCTTTTACACGAAAAAGAGAAACAGGGATAGCCTGTGCCACATGAAGAGTTACTGGGGAAGAGGAGAGGAAGGAAGGTTATGACTACCATAAAACTGCTTTACTATTGAGTCTGATTCTTTTGTTATCCAGCAAAGCTGTGACCTTAGCTTCTGTGCTTGTTTTTAGAAAATGTTTGGGAGCTTTGGAGGCTGTTCCTGTACAGCTAAGGAGGGGGCAAAGGGCCTTGTGGCTTGAGCTGGCTTACATCTTGCCTAGGGCTAACTTTAAAGCAGAATTGCATATATCTGTGTAGCACAATGCTTCTCCTTAGTCTAAGACAAGATCACAATAGGTTGCAAAGACTTACAATTTGAAGGGTTTTTTTTCCCCAGTTCAAGCTGTTGAGAATGATGTTGGGGCTGTGCTGCCTTGCATCTTTTAGGGTGTGCAATGAACGCATCTGGGACTGCTTCTCTGTGGCCAGGACTAGAACTGTAGTTAAGAGCTAGTGAGGCCGAGGCTTATGAAAACCAATATAAGCCAAAATCCATATGAACAACTCTTTATGAAAAGCAACCAGCCCAGTGGGAGGGGTGCATGCAGTTATACCATCTCTTGGCACTCCATTGAGAAGATGTAGAAGGAGACTGGAGCATTTCTTGTAAGAGCCAGCATAAAGTGGTTTTCAGATTCCAGAAAAAACTTGTAGGAGGTTGCTGACAGTGGAGACCAGCTTCTTTTCCACATGAAATTCTACCAGCCACTTGTCTCTCCTAATCTACATGAACCAAATACCCCCATAGTCTGTTCTTTGTCTGGATAAGATGCTGGGGTCCCCACAAATCATAAATACATCCAGTTTGAGTATCATGCTCACTAACTCTGTTAATCATTAATATAATTATTCTGTTCTTTTCATGCTGCTGTGGTTGGATTATAAACTGTCATTGTTCATGGGAGCCATAATTAATCTCACAGATCATAAATTTTCATGTATAGAGTAACATCTGTGAATTACTCTAGCAGAGTACTTTTTACTACTCCTTATTAATGAACTTCTGTGCCTTGATATAGCCAGGCACTGTGTGCCTGACCTAACCATTTTACATCTTCAATATTCACTATTCATATATGTCAGATTCTAGCTTTTTCTCGTAGTAACAGCTTGTCCACCTGATGTCCTGTATGTCTCTCACCTGCCCGCTGAATATTCTGATCCAGACATTTCTGTCCAGGGAAACGGTATACACACCGAAGTCCAGTAAATGGTTCTCATCTGTAACTCCCAGACACAAAAAACACGTCTGGGTGAGTGTACAGGTAGCTAAAAAGGGCTCCAACTGTGTTGTCCCTAGGCACCTAACTGCAGCCTGTGCGCTGTATGGGCAGTTGTGGTAGTTGTTCTGGATTTGGGAATTCTGCTCACGCAACTTGGCATCTAATGATTTGGTGGTGAGATAAGAAGCATTACAGCACATATGTCTGTGGTTTTGGGCTCTGATCCATTCAGTTTTGTTGCTTTTCTTGTTCCTTTGCGTCCCTCTTAAGGAGGCAGTGAAGTTGGAGTCTTCTCCCTAGGTAGTTGTCTCTCTTTGAAGTCTGTTAAGTCTTTCTTTACAGACTTCATGCCATAAAATTAACTCCTGAAGACTTATTTTTTTTAACTCAAAAAAAAAAAAAAGCTTATTTGATTTCTAAATCTCAAGGAAGGCAATACTTAATCCTCCATCTCTTCCTAACCCAAAACCCCAATTCAATTTTTAAAAGTTAAAATATTTGCCACAGGCAGGGAAAAAAAAAACAAACCCACAGATTTCCAGTGGAGCATGAAGTTGTTTGGGCCTTCCTACTTCTTTGGTTAAGGATAAGGGGTTCTCTTTCTAGAAGGAAAAGGAGGAATTCATGGCTTTTCTGGCTAGCTGTCCTGCTGTCATCAGAAAAAAACCTTCAACTGAGTTGTGACTGACAAAACCAGATATCTGAGGGAGTTCTTTTAAAAAATTCTAGTATATACTGTTATATCATAACTGATTAAATTAAATGTGTGCTCTGTTATAGTAACAACCCTCTGCACCACTATTATTATTGCTGACTGCTGCTTCCAGAGTCGGCTTTGGACAATTAACTATGGGGAAGAAGGGAGGAAAGTGGTATTTCCTTTGTGGAAGGAGAATGTTTAAGGAGATTTTTTTCAAAGATTTAAGAGTAAATGCTCCTACAAAACTTTATGGAGAATAAAGCATTTTCAAGGTGAGCATCTTCCAGGAAACAAATGTAGTACAGTTTTTCATGGGCCCTGTATCTAGAACAAAGTATTTGACATATACAATTATTTTTGTCTTCACAAAATGCAAACGCTAGTCAGCTTTAGTATATGTACGCATTTGAATAATCAATGCTATCAGAGTGATTTCAATTTTTTTGTTCTTCCTAAGGAGATCTTGGCTAGTATGTGAGATATAGATCAGCCTTAAAAATGGTTTATCAAAATTTTGTGTTGTTATTGGTCCTTTGTGCTGGAAAAGAGCCGAGGAGCAGAGCCAAAGAGTTTCCTGACATGCCTCCATCCTTGCTGTTGCTCATAGTCCATATCAGCATCTTAGACAAAAGCAGTTTGTCAGTTGTAGGAAGAGGGGAGAAGAAGGGAAATAAGAAGGGCTTACGGCAGTATTGCTGTCACCTTAATCAAAACTGTATTTTGGCTGTGTAAAGCTGTGAGTTTTCAGGTGTTTCATAAACAAGCATATTCTTTTTATTAGTTTTCAATTTAGGGGAAGATGAATCAATCAAAGTTTTCAAAATTCTGACTGGAAAAAATACTTAGAATGCTACTGGATCATGACAATGATGACAGCGACAACAAGAAGCCAGTCAGGAGACAAGGCAGAATATCGATCAGATTCTAGGAGCCATACACCCAAATGTTCATGTGGCAAAGAGTCGTAAGCACATGCTACTCGCCTGACGGGGAATGAAAGCTCTGTGAATATTTCCAAGAAACCTTCCCTCTCCCTTGACTCCTCAGGAATCCCACTTCTCCATAGCGAGATGGGGTGTTGTGCTGGGTGTGCAGCTCTGTCCCAAGATGTCCTGCTGCTGTTGGCCTTGTTGGCTTGCTGCCCCCCACAAGGGCTCTGGATTAACCAGCTGCTTCTTGTCCCAGTGCAATGCAACTACTCATTTCTTACAAATGGGCACCAAGATGAGATGTTAAGCAGGAGATGCTGATAGACTATTTTGATTACTACGTCTGCAGATACGTTAATTGTTTATGATCTTCTTTGTACAGCTTCACTTTTCTTCTGTGGTCTCTACCAAGGATAAAATAGATACTTAACAGTTTCTGGTAGAAGTTCTTAAGGATATTCTAGTAAAAAAATCTTTATGAAATTCGTTCCCCTGAATCATTCATGGTAGCATTGTATTGGGGAGCTAGCAAGGTTGGGTTTTTTTGCTTGGTTTTTTTTGTTTTGGTTTGGTTTTTGTTTTTTACAGTATTTTATTAGAGAGGGGAATTGATCAATTTTCCTTAAATGATTATCAACAGAAATGAGGTTTGGATGGCTGAAGTTTAAGGAGAGTAGAGTTATATTGTAAAAAGCAATATGATTTAAATACAGACGTTAATTTCAATACTTCATTATGTACTCTTAGACTTTAAATACTCTGTAACAGAAACAGCAGTTGCAAGCAAAAGAAGTAAAAATTGTTGTGGGCCACAGGTATATTGAGTTTTGATACAGATGGCGTGGTTTCTTCTCATTTGAAACTGATCTGTAAAAATGAGATGATTTCAAAGGAAACCCAGCTCTTTCTGCACATAGCTAATTTTGCATGTTCATGTAAATTCTGACTTTTTTTTGAGATTTGTGACAGGGAAAATTCTATGGTGAGCTTATTAAATAGTATTGGATGTCCCCCAAACACTTTTTGTGTTTTGTTTTGTTTGGTTTGTTTTGTTTTTAATAAAGCTCTTTCTTCCTGAAATGACAACATTCACTGAGGCACAAAGCATTGATTCTCTGAATCTGAAAATAAGGGTTTTTTCTTTTTTGATTTAAAGAAAAATCCTTTTAATAGAAATGAGTAAGCAATTATTTGACCTGTTCTATATTTAGTCGTCTGTATGTTGTTAATATCCATCATTTTCTATCTGAGATACTTGATTAAACGTAGTCTGAACTTTATTAAAATGGATTTAGTTTTAACTATAATATAGCTTTGTAATTAATCCAGTAGGATGTATATATAGGAATTACTTCAGTAAAGTTGTCTCTTGAGCTACCAGGGCATTTTAAAAATAAAAAAAACTCATTAGGATATTGCCCGTCAAAATAACTACTTCCCTTACTATTTCAGTATATGGAAAATTCAAAATATATACCCCATGGGAGGTGAGTTGGAATTTAACCATCTCAACATGTATTTCTTTACTAGGTTTAACTGATGTAACACACAGTTCTTACCCATTCCAGATTTTCTTTTTTAAGCTGGGCAGAGAATGTGTTCAAGGAGCCTTTACAACAAAGATAATATTTTTCAATAGAATCTGTTTGCCATTTTAAGTGAACATCAGGTTGAATGAATTGAAGGTGATACTGATTTTATTAATTGACAAGTAACTGAAAATATTAGCTATTATAGAGTTGGTCTCTGTTGAAAACAGTTTTGTAATACTAGAATAAGCATTTGATAGCTTTAAAGTGATTGTGTTGCTGATGCTGCTTAATCCAGCAAATTGATCACATAATTCTGACCAGGACTGAACAAAGGCTCGAGGGACTGACTGCCTTTGTGCGGCTGTTGTCAGGGCTTGTGCTATCCAAGTCAATACATTGCAGTGGATATGCTTCTAAATCTAGTTCAGTCATGATTTGCATGAATTAAATTGTACTGAATGTAGAAATATTTAAAGAGGAAGAATATATTGATGATAAACAGTAGGCCCAGCAAATATTTTCATCTTATGAAATGAGAAGGGATCTGCATGAAAGTTTTTTATTTGAAGGGAAAGCAGTTTTCTAAGGTAGACCTGTTCTGAACGTCCATGTTTTCCTTATTTTCAGTGTACAAGTTTAATGTATGCAGTAATCAAAAAATTTTATTCTTTTTAATGAAATGAATTGTGACCTTAACAAAATGAGATTCTGTGAATCTCATTTCTTCTTACTAGATCTACAGTGGTTGTGACTTTTTGAAGCTCTTGAAAATTGCTTCAATATTCTCAGATTTTAACCCTCAGATAATATTTTATCCATTGTGCAGTATAGATCTGGGCCTATAATTTACATCTGATAGGCCATTAGTATGGTAATTAGTAATTGTTATGAGAGTTGTTAGAGCTGAAATAAACATCTGGTTTAATCAATTTGTCATTAAGCTGGTACAAGTATATAGGGAGCAATGGGAAAAGGAAATACCAGTGTGATAGCTCATAGCTCTCTGTAAGCTATCAATACATAGCGAAGTTTGAAATTAAAATAGTGCCTCTTTATGCTGGTTGATATGGATTGCTCAGTACTCAACTTGCACAAAATTTTATTTTTATATCTATTTTCAAAATCTTACAAATAAGTAAAAGAAATGAAGCTGCATTGTGATGAAAACCCTGTTGATCTATCAGCTTGGCTTGTGATATTTATTCATTTTATTCACGAAGAAAGGAGAAGAAAAAACAGTTTTTATACAGCAATAAAGAAATTCTAGGTCAGATGGGTACTGGTGACACTATTTTTTAGAAATCTAGTGATGGAAAGATTGCTTTTCTTCTCTTCTTATGGTGTCTAATAGAAGTAATATGCATCTTCTTACTGCTGTTTTCATTTTCTGTTTTCTCTTTTAGTCAATTTTATCTTTACAGATAGATGAAAATTTAGCTGCAATAGTTATATTTCTGGTTATAAAGTTAAAACATTTTGTTTCACTTTGTTGCCAGTTATTAGTTTTAAATTGCTTCAGTAGTTGCTGAGAGTGTTAAAAGAAATTTGCACATAAAGGATTAAAATTATGCATAGATAGAACTAAGAAATATATTTTGGTATTAAGACGTGGGACTGAGAAATCCATTACTTCTCATTTCTTTTTTCATGAAGCTGCTGATAATTATATAGACAAAGCACATGAATTACACAGTGCTAAATCATGCTTAAAGAGTCCTCAATTTGGAGAACCTTCCAGTTACAACAAACTGGCACTTTTGTGCAGTTGTATGGGCAGACATCTAGAAGTCATACAGGTATCTTCTTTCCATCTCAACTCTATACCGGTAGTTGTTGAAGAAGAGCCCATGTTCTCGTGATCCCCCATGTCCCAAGTACAGGCAGTGCTAGAAAAGCTTTCGGTAACACCAGCGTCTGTATTAATGGTGGGCTAACTAAAAGGACATATTCTTTTTATTCTGTTATGAAGATGAGTACTACTTGCAACATTTTAAAGAGTGGCTTAGAAAACAATAGCTACTTGGATTCTAGTTTAACTCACTGAAGAATTAACATAAAGAAAAATAGGGGGCTATAAAAACTATGTTTTTCAGAAAATGGATTAAAGTCCTATTCTATCGTTAATCGGTGAAATCTGATGTGACTACTTATATTGTTATTCTTCCTTGCTGAAGATTTGTCTATTTAAGATGAACATTTGTTTCACTCCTGTTTAAAAATCTGGAGATAGACTACCTGAGGTAATGAATTCTGCAGGCTGACCATATGTAAGCACATATGCATATGTAAATGTCCTTTTTTCTTTGCCTTTTCGTTCTTAGCCTGGATTATCATGCAAATGACAGAAAGTAAACAAATTATGAAAAGGCAGTAAGTTAAAATAAACAATATGGCTGAAAAGTATTAATTTTTGTAATGTAAACTAATGAAATTTGACAGCAAAAGCAAGTTCTCCATCATAGCAAGGTATTTTCAGGGAATAACTGATAGGGCAACAGCAAATAGCATAGGACCAATCCTATCTATACTCACCAGCTGAAAGATAATAATGTCTTAATATTAGAAATGCTCCCTGGCTCTTTTCTTCTTTTGTACTGAAGAATCACCTTTAGAAAGTATAAAATATAAATTAAGCTGCGTAACCTTTGCATGCTTTGGGTGTTTTTTTTTTGGTTTTTTTTTTTTTTGTGGATATTTTGAAAAGTGAGTGGTATTCTTTATCTAGCTTACTAGGTAATGGGGCTGGGGAGCTTGATTACAAAGGCATAAATGAATCCAAGAGCCCTGATGGTATCCTAAACTTCAAGAGCAACGCCTGAGTGGTTTATTAGATTATCACTTCAGAAGGATTGATTTACAGCTTTAGTTCTCCATCTCCATCTATTATTTTTATATTATGAGAAAAGGAATTTTTCATCAATTTAAAAAAAGAACAAAGTACCAGAAGTCAAAGTAAATACTTAGCTAGAAGATCTCTTTTAAATAGTGACAGGAGTCTGATTTAGAATCAAAGCAAACTTACAATAAGATCTGAAAATTTGACCTGCCACAACACTTTTCTTTCATTCACTGTTACACAGAGCAGTGAAATTTAGGAATACTGAATTACAGCAGGAGGCCAAAGGGAGAGCAGCGAGATCGCCAAACATAAGAAACATGTCCAAAGCGGCACAGAGTCCTGGAAGGAGTTGTTGGGCTGCTCACAGACAAGTGATAAGAATTAAAGAGTAAAGGAACAGTCAGATATGCTAAAAGAGATTTAATAAATCAGATTTCATAAAGAAGGTTTAACTTTCTTAAAAAAAATTTGGCCTAGAAATGAGTTCTTACAAGATCCAGAAGGAGATAAGGGCAGCAATTACTTTTTAACAGATTCTTCAAAATGACTTTCTAATCCTGTGCTCGGTTAGGTCATTTTATCCTTTCTTACGTGTAGTCTTGGTTTAATCGCAGAGCTGGGCCCTTATTCAGATATTTAAATATGTGATAACACTTTTACTTAAGTTTAAGAGGGGATATTTCCCTGATCTGGTGCGAATTGGGGAACATAAAGTTTACTTCTAATTTCTCCTGCTCTTGGGAGGCTAACTGTAAATTGTCGTGTACAGAATAGCAGTAAAAGTTTCACAAAACTAGTTCACAAAGTTCGTCCTATCCACTGTTGATACTTTGATTCTTTTCATTCATTCATTTTCCTTCTCTTATTATTATTTGTTGTTTTCTAGGCTTGGTAAAGGTAAGTTTTTTTCAGGTAAGGTAATGTTGAAGGTGACAAATGATGATTGTAAAAATGAAAAAAATATATAAATCAATCCTTCATGTTGAACAGAAAGATTGCCTCCTCTATATTTATGAATAAAAGAAGAGGTAACAGTACATCTAAACAGATCAACAACTTTACTGCTGTTCGGTGCCATCAACATAAAAGTGAAATACCTTTAAGATTCAGAAATGGGAATTCCGTAAATCCATTCTCGGGGGAAGATATGAATTATTATTTTTATTATTTTTTTTTTAAGAAAATGTATTTATTGTTGAATTGTACCTAAGGATTTTTTCACCTTTTCTGTTGCATTTAAACCACCCTGACGTATAAAATCAAATGCATTTTCTAACTCTGCTTTTAGGGTAGAAAAAGGGTGAAAGATCACTATGGTTTTTTTTCTTAATGCTCTTGTCTTTTTGTCCTTGACTTTCATGAAGCCATTCCTATACCATTAGTTTGTTCCTTTTGTTCTTGCCTTTTTTGGAAAATAGTTAACTACTTTATTTAATAAATGGTTTGACATTTACCCTTTGGAAGCTTTGATTAGAGCTTTCTCTGTGCTCAGTTTTGTAGAATTGTATCTGCCTGTTTTTTCATTGTCTACTCAATGTTCTTAAGTATTTTTACGCAGTTAAAGTTATGATAACATTGCAGGTTGTTCTGACACTTAGTTGTTATGCCACAGAATGTTGATTCTTTTAACTGAAATGTTTGTATCCATGCGTATTCTATACCTGTCCTCAGCTTTTACCTTTGACACTTAATTTCTGCAACCTGTAAATCTCTTGTCTCTTGTCTTTATTACGTTTGTATCATATGAACTTTTCTGCAACACAGATGTCATTTAAGTGCTGACCTTAAAATAAATTACAGTGAATGTTCAGCAAACAGTAGTTCTTTCATTGGTGAAAAAAGAATGAAAGAAATGGTGACTAACGTAGCTTTGTTATAACTGTGATAGAAGTTAAAATTAAATTATTCCAGTTAAATGCAGGCCTAGAAACAGAAGTATTGAATAGTATAACCCAAATATTAGTCTGATACATCTTCTTCCTCCGTAGTGGATATATTGAGCTATACACCAGATATATCCAGCTTTATGTGTTTCTAAATAGTATATTGCATCCAATTTTCTGCCTACTCATAATATAGTAGGTTGTCATACATTCTGTTAACACACTGTAATGAAAACTACAAGGTAACATTTTGTGTGAGTATTTTCTCCTGGGAATTCCAGTCATAGCTAGAAGTCATGAATATTCCTTAATATTCCTACAGAAAACTATACTTATTTCTTCCAGAATCCAAGCCTGATTACCAAAATTTCCTTCTGTTGTGGCAGTGGGTCATATGCTGCGCTCTTTTTCTCTTTTCTTTTTATTTTTTTCTTATGGTGCATGGGTCTTACTTATCAAGTGGAATGGACAAAAACTAACATTTTTCCTGGTTTTGGAAATCTTGATTTTTTTTTTTTTTT